>CAUYRH010070404.1:0-32438 GCA_963574655.1 Perodicticus potto
CGCACACACGCACTCACACACGGCTGCACACACACTCCAGCTCGCACACATGCACTCATACATGGCTGCACACACACTCCAGCTCGCACACATGCACTCATACATGGCTGCACACTCACTCCAGCTCACACACACACACTCACACACGGCTGCACACACACTCCAGCTCGCACACACGGCTGCACACACACTCCAGCTCACACACACGCACTCACACACGGCTGCACACACACTCCAGCTCACATGCACTCACACACGGCTGCACACACACTCACTCCAGCTCACACACACGCACTCACACACGGCTGCACACTCACTCCAGCTCGCACAGACACACTCACACACAGCTGCACACACACTGCAGCTCGCACACATGCACTCACACATGGCTGCACACACACACACTCACACACGGCTGCACACACCTGCTCACACTCACTCACGCACCTGAACGATACAAGGCCACAGCCCACCAAGGGTATAATAAACAGACACAGAATAATCTTCCAGTTCTTGGTGTCCCGGGAAATCTCTCCATACCATTGCTTGGAAAGAAAATTCTACAGGGAAACAGAGACAAAAAGAAAAAACCCATAGATCCTTATTAATACAATTATGTGCAGGACACTACACAATCTCTCTCTAGGCCCACACCCTCCCCCAAAATATGCAGCTCTGAATTAAGGGCCTTGCTCTTTTATAAGATTTCCCTGGAGTCTAGGGGGCTATGATGAGACAATTTAAAATGCTACTTGATTTCAAGTCTTTTCTGAATTGGGTTATGTGAACTTTAAAACAGAAGTTGTGTGAGTCCAAATTCTGTGAACCTATGAATGTATAATCAACTCTAGCTTTTGTTAGGTAAGCCTAAACAATCATCTTTCTAGCTCCTTTCTCTGCAACGCTCCCTGCAGAATCCCCAAGGACTCATTCCAGAGGCCGACAGGTGATGCTTCTGTTGGAAAACTGAAAGGAAGTCGGGAAGGGATAGGCAGTGGCTTCTTGACATCACTTCAAGCTGGAACGCCAGAGAAAGCTTCTAGACTGTACCAATTCCTGAGGCTGGAACAGGAGGGGCTTCCATGAAGGTAGAAATTAGAAAACTCACATCATCTCTAAGAGCTACAGGGATGAGCACAGACCCGGCCACACCAAAGGAACTCACAGCTTTCAAGAAAGTGCCCGTCAAGCAGAAGGGAGTTGAAGTATTTTGGGAGCAGAGAAAAGGGAAAGCCCGGACCTTCTGGCTCTGGCTGGCAGGGCTGAGTTTGGCATGTCCTGCCCACAGACAGAGCACCTTGCCCTTCCCATGGAGGAGGATGGTGACCACTCCTTCCAGCTCATGCCTCTCTGCCTGAGGCGACCACAGACTGGAAAGTGCTTGGCCCTTAAGGGACAGGCTGGACCACTTGGAGGCAGCCTTCAACAGGCAGCAAATTGCAGCTGGCGGGTAGACGGCCAGCTTCCTCACACTCAGATGGGCAATGCTGAAGCAGATTCCTGGAGATCCCTGGCAAGGTTGAGCCCAAGTTGCCCACAGTGCAAACTTCCCTGTCTGCTCCTTCCCCATCCTTGGCTCATTGGCCTCCCCTGTGCCTCTTTGCATTTGAATCCCTGCATTGGCTTCCTTCTTGTCCTGTCTCCCCCCACCCCTTAGTCCTGCTGGGGTGGTGAGCACAGCAGGCCAGCGCCGAGTGGCACTGTCACAGAAATCAACAGCATCAGGCTGGGTTCCATGTAACCGGGAATATTCTGGTCCTGACTATGGGATCTCTGGTCTGGCCAGCTGGTAGTCCCTCAGGCTGGCAGTGAACATGATCATGTGAATTTTAAGTGAACATTAAGGACCTGGCATCCAGATAAAACAAGACTTGTGCCCAGGCGGTGCCTGTGGCTCAGTGGGCAGGGTGTCGGCCCCATAAATAGAGGGTGGCAGGTTCAAACCCAGCCCCAGCTAAACTGCAAACAAAAAATAACCAGGTGTTATGGTGGGTGCCTGTAGTCCCAGCTACTTGGGAGGCTGAGACAAGAGAATCGCCGAAACCCAGGAGTTGGAGGTTGCTTTGAGCTGTGACGAAATGGCACTCTACCAAGGGTGACAAAGTGAGACTCCATCTCTAAAACAAAACAAAACAAAAAACAAAAAAATCAAGACTTGTGAACTTGGGCAGAAGCATGAGTCAGGCTCCCCAAAAACCAAAGATCTGGGTTTTTCCCCTGCAAGGTGGGGTTGGAGGCCTAAGAAGCTGTGAGCAGCGTGTGGCCTGCCTTGGCATCTGGCCAGGCTCCGGTGCGTCTACCTGCCACACACAGCAGAGGCTCAGTCAGCAGCTGTGGCTCTTCGGGGTCCTTGTCACAGATCCCCACGTTCATTGAACACAGCTCAGCAGCAGCAGCAAATGGATTTTGTTCATAAACACTTTCCTCCTTACTGGCCGATGGAATAATGGGCATAATGGAACGTCAACGAGGTAGACAATCGACATGGGGTCAAATCCCAGCACTGCTTCTTCCTAACAGTACAAGCTGGAGGAATATTCCAGAATCTCTCTGAGCTCCTAGGTCCTCATCAGTGAAATGGGAGGACACGCCTGCAGGTGCGCGGTGAAGATGAAACATGACCACAAGTACCACAAGTGAGGCTGGAAAGTGCCAGTCCCTCCACCTCTGTGCTCCCCACATACACCCCCACATTTCTATAGCCTTTAGAGAAAGGGCTCCCCCCGCAGCCAGGGACAGCAGGTGCAAACAGCTACTCATTGAAATCAGTGTGGGAAATTTCTAGACTGGTTTCAGCCACTTCACAATAATTTCCCTGTTGCTATCACTGTTACTAATAACTATAATGGTGACGGCTAAATTAAGTACCGGCACCTCTCACATATTAACTCATCAAATCTTCACAGTAATCCTCTTGTGAGGATTTGATAAGATACTATCCCCATTTCACAGATGAGCAAACTAAGGCTCAGAGAGCTTGGTAACTGGGCCCCTCATCACATACCCACTTAGGAGCACAGTGGCTGAGACCCAGAGACCTGGCTCATAATTACAATGCTATACTGTTTGCTTTGTGGAAATGCCAAGAATATTCTTTCTCTCGCACTGTCTCTAGAAACAAGGATTTCTGCCAGTGCCTCTACAGTGCCATCTCCCTACGGTCACCCAACTACCTCTATTATGGCTTTCATATTGGGGCAGAAGGCTCTTTTTCATACCTTCTAAACACTGTTAATAGCATCTGACATGAAAACGCCCATTGGGGGGGATGGTCTTTGGTGGCAGAACATCACTTACCTGGACCCCGGGCTGGGCAATGAAGTGCCTGTCTGTCGCCTCCACCGCCAGCTCCAGGCAGTTGCTCCCACCCCAAGCTTCACAGGAATAGACCAGCAGCTGCTCTGCCAAGTCCTCATCACTGCTATAACACTCCGTGAACAGCTCTGCAGGGGACGGAGAGGGACACTGGAGCAGGCTGCACACACCCGGGACTGTCTGCACCACCCAGCCAACCCCTGAGTCCAAGGGCAGCCTGGGTGCGAGAGTCCAGGCTTACAAAAGGCACAGAGGATGTCGCTGAAGCACCCTTCCTGACTGGCAGATAAGGCAAGGTACGAAAAGGGGGTGGGGTAAGGAAACGGACCTATCGCATTAAGGGCGTGCTGTAAGTTGACCACCCAAGAGACTGCAACAAACCGGTCAACATAGATAAGGAACTTGGCCTGCTGTCCTGATTCACACACGTAGTGCATGTCGGTCTATGAAAATTAGGTCAACTTAAGGAGGTCAGTATAGGGATTTGCAGCTCAAATCACCGAGTGTCATCACCTGCTGCCACAAGGAGCTCTGAGGGCGTGGCGTAGGGAGGTGGCCAGTTATGGTGGGTCTACTGTATTCCATTGCCTAATAACAAAGAAATTGGAGTGTAACTCCTCAGAGGAAACTTTTTTAAAAGTCGAGATATTAGGAACCATTGCCTAATTGAGGTCATCTGGAAGTGACCATAATATCTTTGAAATTTTAGTATGTTAAAAAAACTAATTAGACACCTTTTTCCTAACACAGAGAAGCTGGAAAACCTCTTACAGTAAAGAAGACAAGAGCCAAGCACAGAGGCACATAGCACATGGCAAACTTAAACCCATCACGTGAAAATGGGAGAAATGGAGCAGGCCAAACACTCTCTGCTGGTTGGAGGCAGTTGTTCCTGATTTCTCCCATGCTGAGCGACCTGGGCCTCTGCACAAAGGCGCTGAAGCTTTGTTCAAGGACTAAACAGACACAGAGGTCAGAGGTCCTGCATCTGGGAGAGTCACGCTCAGGATGCCTGTCCCCTGCTCCACACCAGGTAATGAGCAATCTCACCTGCAGCCCCCATGGAAAGCTCAGAGTCTCCTAACCTCCAGGAAGCACTCAGCTGGCAGCACCAGCCATTACTGGAGTCACCTTTGGGGGTTTGGGGCTGGGGAACCAGCCCACAATGCTGCTCGGGCTGCTGCCTCTGCGGTCAGTGATAAGTCACATGTGTCGCAGACCCAGAGGGCTGGAGTCTTTGGCAGAATATTTCTGTATATGAAACTGGCAGCTAACTCATTAGTTCAAAAGTCAGGGTACATCTCAGACCTGTCACAGTGTCGTAACAGCAAAACCCAAGTCTAAACTCCAAAGAAACAAAAACACCCCGCATACCTGAGCTTTAGCATGTTCACTCTTAGAAACATCTGTAAGGACAGGACCAGGGGGCTGTGGCTTCTGTGTACCCAGACCTTGAGGTCTGTAGCCCTCAGTCAGGCTGGCAAGAAGAGCTTGGACATGCCGTCAATCTCAGCCACCTGACCTGCGAGTGTCACACATGGCACACCTGCCCCCACTGTGGTGTCCTATCCTCAGGAACTTACCGACCGCACGCGTCTCATACTCATTCGCCAGCTCCTCGGACTCCCCAGCAGCGTTGATGTCATTCTTCACTTTGGCCAGAGTCTTCAGGAGCTTGCTGGCTCCCAAGGCTGCCAGAGTACAGCCCCTGGTCTTTTATATGGGGGTGGGGTGGAGAATTTTAAAGTTAATTCATAACCCCTTCAAGTCAACACTCACATCAGAGGAGGAAATAGTAGAGTCTAAACTGTTCATAAAGATGCAAAGTAAAATTTGTAATGAGCACAAAATAACCCTGAGCCTGGATGTGTTCACGGTCTTGAACTTGGAATTACCATACAAAAATATCATATCAAGATAAAGTCGTGACGATGACAGTAAGTAGGAGGTCTGACTAACCCTCTCTCATACTGACACATCTCAAAGAGTTAGGGAGGTGATAGGAACACAGAAGACCCAGACAACATTCCCAGAAAGGTTGTGCGAATTCAATATCCAATTTCATTCTCTAAAAATTGAGAATGGAGTGCAGGTATTCATATATCATTTACAAAAATTGTTCCACGCTAAATAAAAAAGAAAATTCTCAAAAAATTTTCCAAAGCAGAATTTTTCACGGGTCCTGCTTCCTGTCCATAATGAGATAAATGGCATCACAGCTCACAGCAACCTCAAACTCTTGGGCTCAAGTGATTCCCTTGCCTCAGTCTCCCAAATAGCTGGGACTACAGGCGCCTGCCACAACGCCCAGCTATTTTTAGAGATGAGGTCTCACTCTTGCTCAGGCTGGTCTCAAACCGATGAGCTCAGACGATCCACCCGCCTCAGCCTCCCAGAGTGTTAGGATTACAGGCATGAGTCACCACCCCCAGCCCTAGAAATTAACCTTTCAAATTAAATTTAAAAACCTCATCCACACAGAAAACAGTCACACCCTCACCCATACACACACACCACAGAAGCAGATGCCTATCAGGTTGCCCACCAAGAACAATGGATTTGCAGGAACCACCCCCCCAAACACATCAACAGAGGCACAACCATGTTCATGGACATCAGATGTCCTTGTTAGTGATGATTTCAATTAGGCATGTGAGTTTTGAGAAGATCAGACCTGCTATAACAATGCACACATTTGGCATAGATCTGGTGTGGACTTGGACACCTACCTGTTCCCATATGACTTTGGAGAGTTCCTTCTTATTCTGAAGAATGGCCCAGATGAACAGTGCTTGCAGGGGATGCCGGGTAATAGGAGACACGTCCTGGAGGGGGGGAAGCATACAGTCAGCATGTGCAAAGGGAAATCATTTCAGGGGCCCTTCTGTCACAATAAAAGCGGGAACAGGAAGCCCCAGGATAACGCCCCACATTGGGAGGGTCTGCAGCTTTGTGTATGAGTCCATTTTAACAGCACAGGGACCAGTGATGTGATTTTCATCCCTGCGCCTCACCGGGTGGTATAATTTGACACAAAATCTTTTATCTATTATAAAAGGCAAAGTACACATAGATAGAAAGGTATAAAGGGTGAAATAAAATGTGCTGAGAGCAATTTGAAAACTGAATGACAGCCCAAAGAGAAAACAATTCCTTCTCATCCTATAAATCTGTTTGTCTTCTAGAAAAGAATCTTTCAAACTAAATCCCAACTTTCCTAAGGTTTAAGTTCAATTTGATCCCAACGTAAAACTAGACTTATTTCTTTGGACTATTAAAGATTTGGTTCCTAATACATCAGTTAGAACCCCAGCTCCTATTCAGCCTGGTGTACCTTTTCCAGATAGAAAATTCTTACAAGTTTTACCAGGATGTAAAATGCACGAGGCACAGTTATGCATATCACAAAGGGATTTAACATAAATAGAGTGAAACAGAAGCTCTCTAAATGCTTCCAATTCCTACAAATACTTAGCTCACTTACATTTTTGCAACATATACCCGCATGCAAGCGTGTGCATGCACACACATACATGCACAGAATCCCAGCATTACAAAAGATAACAATCTTGTCTGGGTTCCGCCAGAAGCAATCCCGAGACAAGAATTGGAGGTAAGCAGCTTATTCGATTCAAAGAAAATCAGCTGAAGAGTGAAGAAATGCTATCAGAAAAGAAAGAAACCTCACTTATTTAATTGTTGTGTTTAGACACTTATACTCTACTATTAATATATTTGACATGTACCCTTGCAATAAAAAAAGAAAGAAAATTAACTATATTAAAAAGAAAAGAAAAGAAAAGAAAGAAACCAATAAAAGGTACATTATAACACAAACTATCTCATTGGGTAACAAGAAATGAGCCCCCCAGGAAACTCCCAGAGCCAGTGCAGCACGAGCCTCCCCCTAGAGGGGGCTCAGGTACGTGGGCACCAGCCTATGACAGTCACAGGTGCTGGCAACTGGAAACAGGGCTGCCCCTACTTAAAGCGGGAGGCCCGGGAGTAAGGTGGTGCCTACACAGCTTCCTCTCATGTGAATGCAGCATACTTACAGCCCCTTTTATTCCCAAAAGAACATCTGCTTGTTCTTCAGCCCTTAATATGCTTGCACAGCAAGGAGCTATTTCAAGGAAATCATGTCCAGTGGGTTAAGACTTGGGTCCCCAACCCACAGGTCAAGGACTAGTACCAGTCTGTGGCCTCTTAAGAACCAGGCTGTACAGCAGGAGGTGAGCAGAGGGCAAGCGAGGCTTCATCTGTATTCACAGCCTCTCCCCATCCCCTTCATCACTGCCTGAGCTCCGCCTCCCATCAGATCACCAGCAGCATTAGATTCTATGGGAATGTGGACCCTGCTGTAACTACATGGGAAGGATCTAGGTTGCACCTCTTTATGAGAATCTAATGCCTGATGATCTAAGGTGGAGCTGTAATGTGTTGGAGTCATCCCCAAAACATCCTCCCAACAGGTCTGGAGTCATCCCCAAAATGTGCTAGAGTCATCCCCAAAACATCTTCCCAACAGGTCTGTGGAAAACTGTCTTTTGTAAAATTGGTCCTTGGTGCCTAAAAGGTTGGGGACCACTGGGCTAAGACGTGAGCAGGGGACCACTAGGCTAAGACATGGGCAGGGGTCCACTGGGCTAAGAGTGAGCAGGGGATCACTGGGCTAAGACACGGGCAGGGGACCACTGGGCTAAGACATGGGCAGGGAACTGCTAGGCTAAGACAAGGGCAGGAGACCACTGGGCTAAGAGTGAGCAGGGGACCAATGGGCTAAGACATGAGCAGGGGACCACTGGGCTAAGAGTGAGCAGGGGACCAATGGGCTAAGACATGAGCAGGGGACCACTGGGCTAAGATGTAGGCAGGGGACCACTGGGCTTAGACGTGGGCAGGGAACCACTGGGCTAAGACACGGGCAGGGGACCACTGGGCTAAGACATGGGCAGGGAACCACTGGGCTTAGACGTGGGCCAGGGGCCACTGGGCTAAGACACGGGCAGGGGACCACTGGGTTAAGATGTGAGCAGGGGACCACTGGGCTATGACGTGGGCAGGGGACCACTGGGGTAAGACATGGGCAGGGAACCGCTGGGCTAAGAGTGAGCAGGGAACCACTGGGGTAAGACACGGGCAGGGGACCACTGGGCCAAGATGTAGGCAGCGGACCACTGGGCTAAGACGTGGGCAGGGGACCACTGGGGTAAGACGTGGGCAGGGAACCACTGGGGTAAGACATGGGCTGGTAGCCACTTGTTCATCCCTGTTCCCTGCTTGGTGTCTCCAGAAGGTATACCAACCAAACTGTGCAATTACGAAAACTGCAACCAGTTTAAACACAGCATGGAGCGTAACACAAGATATTAGAAGACTTGCCCCGTAGACGCCTCAGCTTAAGTAAAGGCAACATCGCGTGTTAACTACCTCATGGCAAGGGAGTGGGAAAGACAGAAGTAGAGATATTTTTTGAGGGAAGACTCAAAATATCAGAGCATTCTCCCAGTACATACATGGAATTCTACATCCAGGTCATCCCTGCTACTTCTGTCTTCCTTCCGGAAGCCTCTCCGGAAGTTTGCAACCAGTTTCCAGACAAAGGTGAGGAGGGCGTCATTGTAGGAATTCTTGGCGATCTGCAGGTTCCGGTACACCAGGGTGCTGAAGTGGCTGGAGAAGAGCTCGGTGAGCACGTCGTGGGTGAGGAACTTGCGCAGGTTCAAGCCATTCTCTAGAAAGAGGCGGACAAACTTGGGTCTGTCCTTTATGAGAGCCGTGAACATAACTTCCTGAAGGTCTGCAGACTGAAGAGAAAGAGCAGAGCGGTACTAACAAGGCTGGGACAGTAATAGGAAGAACACGGAAGGCATTTTTTTTCTTAGCCATACAGTATTTTCAACTTCTCTTTCAATCCTATCTTGAGAGTAAAATTTATCTTTTCAATTTTAACATGGCATCAGATCATAATTTGAACATCCAAACAGGGGGAATGGTGTGTTGGAACCTTTGTAATTGGTTAGATGTGAACTTGGATGCGACCTGCCTCTTGCTACTTTAAAGGGGAGATAAAAATACCCAATGTAGAGATGACATTGCCCAAAAAATTTACCCCAGTGTCTGACATAAAGGAAAAACTCAATCAGGGGTAGGGGTCAGGGACCAGCTGAAGGCATCTCTCTGCAATCTACACTAGACAGCCACTGGGAGCCGACCACCAGCACGGACTCTGTACTCTGTGCCATGTGGTCTGTTGCCCCTCACAGATGCCCGTGCACCTTCCATTACGGTGACCATGTTCCCAAATGCAGGGATCAAGATGGAATTCATCAAGCCACAGGCAAGTCACATGCCACCAAGCAAAATGCCCAGTCACGTTACATTCCAGTAAGTCACCTGGACACTTGACAATTAGATTTGATTATCAGTTATCTACCTTAACTATACTTTCTGTACTTCCAGTAAAACTTAACCCATGGAAACTCATTGAGAATCTCAAGAAAGATAAGCAACGCTCACTGCAGACAAGGCCACAGCAGGTCTCAGACGTGGGTCAGTGTCCTCCACAGTACTTCTTACAGTGGAGTTCTATTAACAACCTTCAAAAATCAGAAGATTCATCGAAATCTACATTCCCAGCCTTGAATTCCAAATTTAAGAGTAAAAACCAACAGCTCTGGCAACATAGGACCTGTTGGCTGGGGCCAAGGAGCAGCCACCTCAGGAGCCCAGGCTCTCGGTCCCACTGTCCCTACACCCCTCGGTGGCCAGCAGCCCCTTCACTCACTCACAGGGCTTCCTGACTCCTGCTCTAGGTGAGTGTTCTCTGCCACGGGCCATGTAAATGGTTTCATTTTGTCTAGTGTTGGTCTCATGGGGCTCACACATCATCTACAAGGTAACCTGTCAGGGTCCTATGAGTTCCCACTGTGTATGCAGCTGGGCTCAGTGGTGGGGGTGGCCACCCCTGGGAGGGTGACAACTGCACTTTCTCCCTTGTCCTCAAAGCAAGCGTCCCCTGTGGCCAGCATCACATATTTCTTTCTATTAGTAAATCCATTTGCCTTTCCTTCAGGCACACACTTGCTAGCACAGGGCAGTGGTTCTCAGACTTTAATTGGAGGCCCCTCAGGGCTTGTTAAAACACAGACTGCCAAGAGTCAGCCTTGAATGTCTGATTCAAAGGGCCCAAGGCTAAAGGAGTCTGAGGATTTGCATGATGACAAGTCCCAGGTTATGCCCAGCTGCCCCCAGTCCGGACACCACACCTTGAGGACCACTAGCGAATGGGAAAGAGAAAAGGCCTTGAGGTTGGACACATCTCTGTTTTCAAACCTTGACTCTACCATTTTCTGGCCCTGTGACCTGGAAGACTCTTTCTGTGCCTCAGTTCTCTCTTCTATGAAACCAGAGGTTGTGAGGATGCAATGAGCTAACACACCATGGCCCTTTCAGAGATTTGAGTTCAGAGCAGGTCCTCAAAAAACATCAGTAACCCCCCTGCTATGACGCCCAGGAAGCCCTGGTTTAATAGCCAGCAAAATGAGGGCATCCCCCTGTGGATTGGTATGAGGGGCAAGCACTAACTCAGCAAAACTGCTTTGTGCACTATAAAAAGTTACATAGACATTATCATTATTCCAAAGATGTTAGCATTTAAACAAATGGTGCTTAAAGTGTGTCAGGGTTCTAAGCACTTTAGAAACGCTGTCTGATTTAATCACCCTAGCAACCCAATGAGTTGGGTACTGCTATTACTGTCATCTCCATTTTCAGATGAGCAGTGATGTGCTGGTAAATGTTTCACCACCAGCTCTCTGAAAGAAGATACAGACCCTGATTTGTAGTGTGTGCCAATTCCCATGGTGTAAACACTCCCAACATGGCCAGTTCTCAGCTACCAATGTGGCATAGTTGGATTCTAGCATACAGACACATTGCTGACATTCAGAACACAGATAATAAATAGTAAATGCAGTCAAAGAATTAGAAAATGATGAGTGTTGATTATTACCTTTGTTTTCATAAAATCTGTATAATTCTGTTTGCATAATTTAAGTATTAATGACTATATTTAACAACCAACTCACAAAATCCCTAAAAATTTAGCAGTTGGTTCTTACAAACCAGGACCAGCTGGCCCCAATATGTCACCATAGGAAGACACTGAGGCATAGAGAGGTTATTTGCCCAAAGTCATGTGGATGAGTTGGTGGCACAGTCCAAACTCGTAACCATTGTTCCCTTCACCTTTAACAATCTTTAGCTGAGGTAACAAAATTAAATGCTCCCTTTGATATGTGCCTGAGTTTATGTTTATTTGTACCACATGACTTTACTTAACTAGAACATTCCACGCAAAATGTAACTCGTGTATGAATCGATTACCTAGATCAATTTACAGTCCCACTTTCCCTAACTAAAGCCTTGTAATGTGCAATAGGGTTCATTATACTGAAGAGACCAAATAAAAGATGATGCTTGCTAAAGGAAAGAACAACTTAAAAATGTATAAGCCATTAGTTTATCTGCACTGCTGGCAATAAAAGTGATCACATGTTAATATAAATCATGTCTTTGATCGTACAGTGATAGGCTCCATGGTATTTCCTGAACCTGGCAGTTAAGGATGAAAGTTATGAAATACATGCATTTGCAAATCTATGCATACATGTATAAAATTAAATATATTCTCACTGCCCACTAATGACTGAAATTAATTTGGAAAAGCTAAAAGCATAGATGTACCCTTGGGAACAGGGGGACAGTGATAATTATCTCTACTGAGTGGGGCTCCCCAGGCTGATTGGACTTTAATTGTACACAAGAGGACACTGTTGGTAAATAAGACCCCAAAACACTAATCAAATTGAAAAATGAGAAAAGACAGACTGTTGGAGAAGTCTACAGTTTTTGTTGTGTGGGCGGCTTCCATATCCAAGGAGCTCATTTGCCCAAGAGAGTCCCAAGTGTCCGGCTCTAGGACTTTCACTGGTGTCTTTGATGGAGGCGTTCCACTTTTCCTTACGCATCTCACTGCTGACAATTCACTTCGAATCCAGCAAGTGGGGTGGAGAGCAGAGCAGTGCTGCTGCCTTGATTTTTAGCCAAGCTACTTCCAATCATCCTGCACACATACTTCTGCCCACCCCGCCCCAGGAGGAGAGCTGCACCCCCACACCCAGATCAGAAATCGCCTTTCACATAGTGGCCAAAGGCTCTGGGAATTGATATTACCTTATGTTATTCCATTTACTATTATCTCTTCACAACAAACCTCCAAGTCAATGTTGTTACCCCATACTACAGGTGCAGAAATGAAGACTCAGCAATGCTGATGTACTAGAACAGAATCATCTTTCACAAGATTCAATACTGAAGACCGTGCCGGAAGTGGACGAGCCACCGTCCAGCCCCAGGAGGGCTTCTTGTTACCTCCCATCGGCGGTCATTGGTGAAAATCTCATCACTGGCTAAGTCCAGCTGGTTCCACTCCAGCAGAAGCTTCAGCTGCCCGTTCCAGTTATCCTTATCCTGCTCGTTGGTGCTGAAGGCTGTGAGAGGGCAAGACAAGAACCGACTCGCCAAAGGCCCGGGAATCAGAAAGTCAGAGCCACCCGTGTGCCAAGTTGCCAGAGCCCTTTACCAAAGGCGATGCTGAGCAAGTTCTTTTAGATTCAGACACTTCGCCCTTTCATTTCACTCTGGTTCTGTTCATTCCTACCCACATTCTGCATGTTCTAAAATGAGGATCAACTCAGGCATAGTAATATCTTTCCACTGCATATCCTACGGTGGAGCAATGGTATCATGAAATTTTCCCATAGATTCAGATTCTGTGAGTGTTATACTTTGAGGGCCGTGTCCAACTTATACTGTATCTAAATCTGCAAAGTAATGTGCCGTATTGCGATGTTCTTCTTGTCTTTTCTGGAGATAATATTTTCTGTATCTACATATCTACACAAAGAAAATTCCATTCTTGTGAATACCTTTATAACCAAGCTTCTGGCAAGCATAGTTAGCATAATTCTAATAAATAAGGTTTAAACCGCATTTCCTGTGTGCCTGCGTAATTTGCATTTATTAAGTGGGCAGTTCACCTCTAGACGGCATGCCTTTGCCAAGGACCTATTGACTGCAAGGAACATCAGTTTGATGGAATTCTAAGACTGCAAAGACCAGAGATGAGAAGTTTTTAATCTCAGGTTCATTCCTGGGCTTCAGGAACTTTGTTAACCCCTGAAATTGAATGCAAAGTGACTTATATGTGTGACGTGTGGGGGCACATACATGTATGTGGAACTCTAGGATAAAAGTGCATGGATTTGTCACATTGTCAAAGGAGCCTGAGTCTCAAAAAATATATATGTCAATGTATTTTAAACCACTGATGGGAACAGCTCTTTGGAGAATACTGTGATTGTGTTTGATCCGTATTTCAATGACATCAAAATTGTCATTCTATCAAATACATACAACCAAGGAAATTTGCTTCACCAGGGATAGTAGTTGTTCTGGCTTCCAATCTATGATAATCAAAATTAAATGCACGACTGTATTCTAATAAAGCTGTTTTATGAAAGAAATGCAAGTCATTAAAAGCCACAAAAAGCAACATGAAGCTGAGACTTTATAAAGAGCTATTTTTACTCACCTTTGTACAGAGCATAGGAGATAGCATTGCTCACTATTTCATCCCCAGCTTCTTCCATTTTAATAACTGTTAATAGGTGAGAACTTTCAAGAATTTCCTTGAGCTGGAAACATGTAAAGAACCAAGTTGTCAGCCAACTGATTTTAGGTGTATCAAAACCCATACATTAGCCCCTATCAAAAACCCAAGCGCCTCTGACTAGGGTGTGTGTGTGCGTCTATCACGACGCCTGGCACATGGCAGGAACTCAGGTGTTGAAGGAGAAAACAAATGAAGACAGACAACAAAAGACCAGAGACACCTCTCAGGTGTGGTCATAAAGACTTAAACAGTAGGAAAGAGAAGTTCAAATGCAAAGAAGCTTAGTATCCTTTGTGATTTTTCCTCTAATGTTTAATCTTAAAACATATTTTCAAAATTAAGATGTCCCCTAATTCCAAGGTTTTGAACATTAGAGAGCCTGGCAGGGGCTTGGTGAGGAAGGCGCCTTCCTTCCAGAGGAGGAAGCAGATCTGGCCTCAGTTAGCCTGAGTGTGAGGTACTAGCAGGTTTTCCCGGGAGCATTTGGAGGTAAGGATTGGAGCTGCCGAGAGCCTCAGCTGGACAGCGGAGGGAGGGTCAGGGTGCAGCCGCTGGCAAGTGGAAAGGTGGGGACTAAGAACAGCTTCTCTTGGGTCTGGAAATTAGGAGGTGAGCTTGTGAGGCTGCAGTTTCCCAGAAAAGGTAGTGATGGAGGCCTTAGTCCAGAAGATGCTGCACCCCACTAGGTGACAGGAAATGAATGAAAACTGCTGGAAAACAAACCACTGGGATTTTGAGGGTGAGAGTGGGAGATGACAGGATGAAGGGAAAAGCCCTCTCCACCTGGCCGTAGCCTTGTTCAGGCTGAAGATCAGAAACAAGCCAGGGAAAGGGGTGCAGGTCTCAAGATTATAGGGCACAAGTGGGAGTGCACTGTACTAAGAGGTTCTTTTTATTTTCCTTTCAAATAAAAAGGGAGAAAATGCATATGGACACAGCATAAACGGATGGGACCCAGAGACCGCTGCAGGGGCCTCCTGTCTGGCATCCCCTCCCCACAAACTCTGGCGTCCTCTCAGTCTCCCCCCAACTGGAGCCAGTGTGAGCTTTCCTGAGCACAACTCTGGTTGTATTTTCTCCCTGCTTCAAACCTGTCTTCCATTACACCTGGACCAGAACAAACGGTGTCCAGGGAACTGCCTGGTTTGGGCCTCCACAAGCTCATAAGCTTTCACCAATTAACATCCACCATCACTGCTGTCCTTCAGTTCCGTGGCTGTGCCATGCTTGCCCCTCACCTCAGGACCTTTGCACGTGCCGTCCCCACCACCTCATTAACTCTGCCCATCCTGTAGATCTCAGCTCCCTGTCACTTTGTGTGAGAAGCCTTCCAGAAAGCCCCAAACCAGGCACATGCCCTTCCATGACCATGTTACTCTTCTTCACAACATCATTTCAATTTGAAATTATACACTGCACTGAGTTGTAATCACTCAACATGAACCCTTTTCCAACTTCTTTTTCCTTATTGGGGACACAGACTCTTTCTGCTGTGTACATGATTCTTTTGGAAGTATCATTATTTCAGAACCTGGTACACAGCATGTGCCCAATGTATATCTACTGAACAAGTGAGTTAGAATAAATGAACTTGGTTATTGAGAAGTTGAGGATAACTAGCAGCTGGTGGAACAGCAGGGAGCGATCCCAGGGGGAGAAGGGTAACGGAGCACTTAGACAGTCAAGAAACCCAGAGTCCAGGTTTTGGGGTCGTCATCCACATATCAGTGACTTCATCTAGGATTGTTCTGGAAGGTTGCTTAATTAGCATTTGACTGAATGTATAGATTCATTAATGGATAATTTCACTCTTGAACTCAGTCTTTTGGGAAATCTGTACCAGCTGCAAAATCCCATATGAGTATATAATTAAAATCGCAGACTAATTTTATTATTTATGTATGGCTTCTGATTGACATAATTACAATTATGATATGTTATTAGCATAGTAGGTATGAATATGAATTAGATCCAAGTCCCAGAAAGATAATATAATTACACAAGGTAGACTGTGTCTTTGAGCCTGTTACAGAGGAGTTGGCTGTAACAGTTTTCTTGAACCAGAAATCAAAATCTCTCACCAAGGGTGTGGGAATCCATCAGGCAGCCTGTGTTTTAGAAATCCTGTGGCCCAGACCCACAAGCCAACCCATCGAAAAGTGAAGTCACAATAACAGGCCCGGGGCCTTCGTTGGTGGGTGAGTTAAGAACTGCCTATTTCTTCTCTACGGGTATTCTTGAACTGACCTTTGAACTTCTTCCTTCCATCACAGGAAAGGACCTTGAGAGCGATAATGAATGGGAAACATCTTACTCTGATACTTGAGCTTTGGGATTGGCCTATTTGTATGTATAGCATTGACTCAAAGCAGTTAGGTATGAACGTTTAAAGAATCAAAAGTGTATAATCATTTTGGAAAGGAAAGACTTGTTTTCCCTGCCAACAGATTTCCATACAGAGGGGCCTCATCAGAGCGGCTGCTGGGCCACACTCCTACTCAGGGTGGGCAGTGACTCCGGCCGTGCCCAGCCAGCCCTCCCTGGGTCTCTCTTTGCCCCCCCAACCCCGTGCGGAGGGCTAGTGCTCTCATCTGCAGCCGCCACGTGCCTTGCCTGGTGTCTGGGGGGGGGTCATTTGTGTCACTCTGAGCCTCAGCATAAGGAGAGCCATTGTGGCTGCACCTCTAAGCCATGTCTTTGAACTTTGCCTTCATCAATCAAGTGGATATTTTTACCTCCATTTGCCTGATTCTTGTGTATATCTCTCTAATGAACTCAAATAAGATAAAAGAAAATCCCAGTCAGAACTTTCATATTAAACCACCTAGTTTGACCTTTTTTTACTTAATTGTAGGAAAAGATACAAGTTCATTTTATGTGGATACACAGGACCTTTCAGAATAAAACTCCCGGTTTTACTTCTTGTAGTAAAATCTGAAAAAATGCAGTATGTCAGACATCATATGAGCAATTGCTAGGGCGTCATTCAGCACCAACGCTGTCTCTCAGTTTTGGGAAGAAGGTTCACGTGTGTTTTTAAGTCCTGAATTTTAGACAAGGAGGCTTAATCCAGAAAAGACATGTTCCTGATCATTCTGGAGCACACGTCCCCCTCCATATTGTGGCCTGACTACCCTCTCACGTGATGCTAAACAAAACCATTAGGGTCCCACTTCATGTAATTTACTAGAGGGTACCTGGCAGCCTACAAGATGGGGCTGACTTTTCTCATTATTTACAAGGATTTGTGTGTTCAGGCTTGCCTTAAATCAGCGGTTCTCAACCTGTGCGTCACGACCCCTTTGTAACAATGAAAATACATTGCGGAAGAACCACTGCCTTAAATAGTGACGAAGGCTACCACAAGCAAGAAGAACTTATCTTTGTTATTCCAGGACTTTGGTTTGCTGCATTTGAGATTTTGAAAACTTTCCACAACTAGAAATTGTTGAAATCCCAGTCTGGTTAAAGAATTTACATATTTTTTTATTTACACCAAACCCAGCATTTGACTCTCAGGCTGAAACAGGTTCTACGATTAAAATAACCCTTGTTGTCTGCAGCCTCTTTCCTTTATGGAAAAATTTCCAAGTGGCAACACCTGCTCCTAAGAATATCCAACTAGCAAAGGCCATTTTTGAAGCTCCTGATAACCATGAGAGCTTCAGTCATCAAGAAAACAAAAGTCGTTACAAGTCAACGGCAGTCACGAAACAGACAAAAGTGAGACAGCACAGCAGCGTGGGGCAAAATCTTCCCATCAGCATGGCCAAGAAGAAGCAGAATACGCATTCCAGGGAGTCCACATTTGTACATGATCGAGTAAGGCAGAAGACAGATTCTGTACAGCATGGCAGGCCAACTAGTGCAGAAAGGCAAGCATTCTGGAGTGCCGGCTTCGCCAGTGGATACAGACTCGGTTCGGAGTCTCCATCTCTTCCTTCCCAGGGATTTCGTCCCACCCATCATCAACTGATACATGAAAAACTCAGAAGCACATTTGTTGAACTTCATGGTGTGAAATAGGGATTTTCAGCCAGAGTGCCCTAGCAGGATCTTAGATGTGCCACAAAAACTGTTAAAGATCATTAATTAAATTATTTTCAAAAGAAGTTCAAGGGCAGTACCTGTTGCTCAAAGGAGTAGGGCACCGGCCCCTTATGCCAGAGGTGGTGGGTTCAAATCTATTCTCGGCCAAAAACCACACCAAAAAAAGAAGTTCAAAGCACAGTAAGTGTATTATTTTTTTTTTACTTTTTTTTTTTTTTTTGCTCAACATAATTTAAGCATTCCATGGAAATTTAACTATAGGTTCAAGTGTGCCATAAGATAAAAAAGATTAAAAAACACTGGTATAAAAGAAGGCTCATAAGCTTGTCAAACAGACCTGAATGAATTTAAGCCTTGCAGGCTGCCCCTGAGGAGGTAAAGATGCTCAGAATGTCACGAACTAACCGGAGTTTCAGTTTCCAGCTAGACATCTGGTTTGGGCCAGAGTCTCAAAGGCCAGGAGCAGGAACCAGCAGGTGCAGCTACCAGCAGGGCTGGGTTTCTAAGGCATCCTCGCTTCCCACGGACCCGCTTCTCCTCTCAGCCCTCAGACGGGGCCCCGCCGACTCACCCATCTGATCCAGTTCTCCGTCTCGTCCTCGGGCAGCCGAGACACCGTGCGAGGGAGAAAGCGCACCAGCTTCTCCTTGATGATGGACGATGTCAGGGCGTCCTCCACCTCCACCTCCACCAGGCTGGCGATCACATCGGCAATCTGACCTGAGCCTTCCACCACTACACAAGGAATTTTACTTTTGATGGAGGTATTGATGGCCTGGGAGAAGGGAGACAGAGTCGGGCGGATGGATGAGATGCCATTGTGAACAGAACCCAGCTCCAGACTAAGGTTCTGAATCCAGCTGGCGAACATAACACCAGGACACATCCCTGTGCTTTTTCCTTTGGGCCTTACATCTTAAATCAGAAGCAAACCAAATATTGGCAATGACCTTCTAAATGAGAGATGTGATTGGGTTGTACGGCATCCTGTGCCCAAAACAAATGCCATAATTAGAACTCATGCAACCAGCTTCTTTTCTACAAGTAAGGCTTTAAAATATCCCTACATACAAAATAGATCATTCAAAGTAAGGACATAACTTGAGTGACAAGTATTAAAACTGCAGTCAAAATCATTGTGATAGCTTATCTGATCAAGCTAAGTGTTTTGTGTTATGTTTTTTCATATATTTCTTTCCTCAAATAATTTCCCTTGCTCCTATTATTAAAAGAGAATAGAAATAAATTTTATGCCTGAGATAGATACCTACCACACTTTTATTTCCTTTATAATAACTGCAGAGGTCAGACTAGGTTTTAAGAATTTGAATCACATAAGATAAAGGTGCATTCACGTCAGCTCATTCAAAAATACCTTTTGATACTTAGATATCTTTAGGAGCAGGTGTTGCCACTTGGAAATTTTTCCATAAAAGAAAGCGGCTGCAGACAACAAAGGTTATTTTAATCCTAGAGCCTGTTTCAGCCCGAGAGTCAAAGGCTTAATCGGAACAAATACATTCTTTAACTAGATTGGGATTTCACCAATATTTAGCTGTGCAAGGGTTTCACTACATCAAACTCAGCACACCGAAACCCTGAGGTAGTGAAGATAAAGGGGTTTACACATGGGTACAGAAGAAATGGAAAAGCACTTTATTCCAGCCTGATACTTTTCTTAGAGAAGGCCTCATGCAGAAGGCAAAGTGTGTGGTGCTGTGATTGGAGCTGATGAAGGGTCAGAGCCGCAGAGCGAGCAGGGCGTGTGCTGGGCGGACGCTGAGCCAGGGGGAATGAGGAGGTCCCCGCTGGGCATGTTGTCTCCCTTGCCCTCCTCTCTCCTGTCCCCTCTTCTCTGGCTGGTAACTGGCTGAGCGTTGGTGGAAAACATGGCAGAAACACAGTGTCCTACGCTGCAACAGCCTCTGGCCTTCCCTTACACCCTAGGCCACCAAATATTCTTCCAAACCTAAAGTTTGAAAGAAAGGTAATAAATGTAACCATCTCTCAGCTACTGTTTCTCTATTTTTCTTCCTCTTTGATCTGGTTGCTTTTTTAGAATTCATCTATTGACAATGTCACTTTGAAAAAAAATCTCTTTTAACTTTTTCCTAAAAAGTCTTTCCCTGAAACTGTTACTTGGCAACCGTCTCAACAGTAGATCTCACAGCAGGTACTCAGTAACTGTCTATTGAGTGAATGAACGAAAGACCATTGCTATGTAAAAGAATGAACCAAGGAAAGAGCTAGATTATGGTTCCAAATAACTTCACCAGCAGTTACTCATAACTCTAGAGATGTACCCTAGTTAAGAGAGGAGAGAGGATCAGAAGTCTTTAATCTAAGTCCTGTCTTAGAGTTAAATTACATTAGGGGAAAAGGGGAGAGGTACAAATCAACACAGAAATTAATTAAAAAGAAGAGCTAAAAATTACTTTCTTGCAATGCCTTGTTCCTAGAAAAATGAGCTCTTGAAAATGATGTCTTCCAACACTGACTACAATGTGGTCCCACTGATACTTTTTATTTAGAAGGAAAAAGTCAAGGCTTGGTGCCCGTAGCTCCATGGTTAGGGCACCAGCCACATACACCAATAGCAGTGGGTTCAAATCCAGCCCGGGCCTACTAAACAACAATGACAACTGCAACAAAAAATAGCCGGGCATTGTGGCGGGCACCTGTAGTCCCAGCTACTTGGGAGGCTGAGGCAAGAAAATTGGTTAAGCCCAAGAGTTTGAGGTTGCTGTGAGCTGTGAACCATGGCACTCTACCAAGGGCGACATAATGAGACTGTGTCTCAAAAAAAAGGAAGAAAGAAAAAGTGAGACAGAAGAAGGCTGGCTACAGGCAAGATGACCTCTGTGATGTCAGAGTCTGTACAGATGGCTGGGAAGCCAAATTCTTGCTCAACTGTTCACCATTGCAGGCATGAAATCATAAAAGAATCTTTCTATGATCTCAGCACCATCTAGGGTTTGGATTTCTCTGTGTGGCATCCTGGAATCCTCAGAGACATGGATGGGCCGTAGGTGGCCTGAGAACAGGAGGTTTGGAGGCAATCTGTGGGTGTACGATCACAGATCTCTGCAGATGGGCGGCCATGGTTTTGCAATAGACTAGCTGGTCACAATCCTTCCATCTCCTGAGTTAATGTCACCTCTTCTCTCTGGCAGGTTGGTCATCAAAGCTGACACTAAGTGACTAAGTACACAGACCATTCACATCACTTAAAATTCTCCTACTAAATCTTCCAACCCAAGGACTAACTGAAATCTGTTAGCTGAACAGTACATGGAGAAAAAACACTACCTACTTACTGTAGTGACAGAAATCAGGTCAAAGCCCTGAAAAATACAAATTTGTTGCATAAAGCTTATTAATCAATCTTCTGAAAAACCAAACCAGAACTCACTTTTAAAGTCTCTTTTCCACCTCCTTGGGCAAAACACACAATGGGGATCTTGCCACCATAGTTGGAATCTGTAAAACATGAAAAGGAAAGCTTATGTTGGGCTCAACAGAAATATACTCACCCAGCTCAAAGACAGAGAAAGTATGTGCCACTGATGTGGTGAATAAAGGCCTTCACTCAAATATTGGATTCTCGCCCTTGAACCAAGTGTTTTAGGCGCAAAAGTAACCAAGATTCAAAAAAAGCAAACCATTAGGTTGTTAACCCAGTATGTTTATTTCACCACTTCCACCCTACTGAATTGCATTGCCTTATAAACTCCTACTTGTTGTGGTAGGTTTTATTTCTTCTTACATGGTGTCTAACAGAAAGATCACGGTCTTTCTAATACTGACAAACCAGAGTGGAAGAGGCATTTGTTGCTGCCTTTGGCAGGTTGTACCCTCACAGTGGCCCTGGCAGAAGCAGTTCTAGTGTTTTGAAGAAAAAAGAGAAACAACAGCTCTTCTTTGGCAGTAAAGATACCTCATCAGGTGAGTTTCTTATCATGCTTCCCTCAATAATTGGTAGCTGGTGGCTGTGCTACAGCTGCTGTTACCATGGCATACGTCCGATGTTCCAGCTCCCAAATACTGACCTGGAATAGTGAGCTCAGAAATGTACTTCTCCAGCTGACTCCGCAGCTTGGCTTCAACTGCGGGATGTCCGTGACAGCCATTGTCCACAAGCAGCAAATGGGTGTGGTTGTTGTCCAGGACATACAGGGGGTCTCTCGTGAAGTCATCCATAATGTATTGGGCTGAAAAACATCCCTAAAAAATACAGGGAAACTTGTCTTTGAGATTTATTTGTTGGCCAAGATACATGATGACAATTTTATATGTTCATATTAAAGCTAATACTTTGAGTTCAAGTCTATTGATGTCTCCTCCCAGATTCCAAAATTCAGGAAGGTCTTAAAGATCTCCCAAGGACAGGCTTTGTTTTAAATATAAGGAAATGAAGGTTCAAAATGATTCTGATTCTGACTGTGTCTTGACAAAGGGGTTGTGAATTTGAAATGAAAAAAAAAAATACATAGTAATGAGAAGTCCAGAAGATTTTGAAAAAACAATGACTGGAGGCTTGTGCTATATTTGTAATGCATATGTAATGCTATGGTAATTTTTTTGGAGACAGAGTCTCAAGTCCTGGGTAGAGTGCTCTAGAGCCATAGCTCACAGCAACCTCCAACTCTTGGGCTCAAGTTATCCTCTTGCCTCAATTTTTCTATTTTTAGTAGAGATGGAGTCTCTGCTTTTGCTCAGGCTGGTCTCAAACTCGTGAGCTAAAGCAATGCAAGGCCTCGGTCTCCCAGAGTCCTCGGATTACAGGTGTGAGCCACCACGCCCGGCCAATGCTACAGTAATTTTGAAAGTGTAGTACTAAGTCAAGAATAAACAGATGATGGAAGATGGGAACAAACCCTGAAAGAGATCCCAAAATTATAGTGTTTGTGAAATGTGACATTGTTTCAAGTCAGCTAAATTTGGGTCCTAGTAAGCCTTGTGGACCAGTGCTAGGGGTTTCGTAATAAATCCCTGACTTGAAACCACACAGTAAGAAATGGCTAACAGAGGTATTATGAACAACTCTGCCTTCAACTTCTGCAAAAAACCAAACACTATTCAGGGAAGAGAGTAAAGAGACAGGAAGCTAACCACGAGTTCATATAAGTTTCTGTGAAACTGCTCCAAGTCACTAAAGATTAGCTTAACAGAAACATCAAAGAAATAAAAACTAGCACTACGATTTGTCTCTAAAAATAATACATGTGAACTGTAGCATTTGTGACAAATCCAGAAGCCAAGAGAAAAATTAAAGATCATGCTTAATTCTATAACCCCAGGAGAGTTACCATCAAGATGTTAGCCTATTTATTTCTTTGCTGGGAATGTTTTTCTTAATTTTATATTTAAATTTATAAGTATTTCCCATACCTGAACTATCAGAACATCTTTGGGAATAGCTTTTTTCCTCATGTTTGTATAGTAATCTAACTGAAGATTTTCCTACTACAGATATTACTGTATACTATTTAGATGTATGACAATTCTTGGCTATTATAAGAACTATTTTCATGAAGATCTCTGTACAAATGGTACATTCTTCAGTGGTGTATTTATAAGTATGAAGTATGATTATTGGAACCACAGCAGGAACAATTCTCATGCTCTTAATACATATTTCCAAATGGCTTCCTAGAAAGAACACACATTTGCTCTTTCTCTAGGAATTTATGAAGACCTATTCTTCTGCATGTGTTAGAAGGCTATCAATATTTTTTAAATTAACAAATTAATAAAAGATTTTTTAATTGACCTATGAAATAATCTGACCCAAAGCAATTTGGGAGATAATTTTTCATTTCTCTTTAAACTCAGTCAGTGATAATCCCACTATTCAGACTTTCTAGTTCTTGAACCAGTTTTAGAAAACTATAATTTTACAGAAAAACATCAGTTCTCATGAGATTTTCAAATTTATTGATATGCCAGTATTTGTAGCATTCTCATATTTTTCTTAATATCTACTGTCATGTTTAATTTCTCAGTTTTATTCCTTAAACAAAACCGTTAGCTATTTTAAAGAATAAAAAAAGTTTCTTTTCTTTCTCATTTTTATTTTTTAATTATTTATTTCTGATGGATTATTTTTTTCCTTTCTCCATAGTTGTGTTGGTGATGTTATTTTTTTGAACTTATTAATTTGAATACTATAGTGCTTAAAGATTGTAAGGCATGGATCTATCATTTACTAAATATGCAAGTTGGGGAAGTTTCTCATTATTTCTGTGCCTCGATTTTCTCATCTATAAGGAGAGTAGTAACAGTAGTACTTGTCTCATAGGTATACTGTGAAAATTAAGTGAGTTAATATATGTAAAACACTTAGAATAGAATCTAGTACATAGTAAGCGCTATTAAATGTTAGATATCACTATTAAGATTATTGAATTATTTATAAACTTTATTTTTACCATTAAATGTATATGGCTATGCATGTCCCCATGAATGCAGCTTTGGCCACATATAAGCTATTGATAGATGTTCACATTTATTATTCTTAATATATAATATTTTCATTTGTATTACTTTCTAAGTGATATGAAATTATGTTTCTTGAAGTTCATTCATGGCCCAATATTTATTTACCAGATAATTGGTTGGTTGTTTTTAATTTACACATGATCATCACTTTCTCTTAATCTTTACATTTTCATTGCAATTTTACTTGTTGCCACAGAATGCGCCCCCATAAACAGTCTCCAGGGAAATACTGAAGTCTTTGTTCCAATTCAAAGGTAAAAATACCTACTTTCATGGTTCTTTTTGTAACTCTGCAGATTAATACATGTACTATATCCACACCCAAAATGAGAACTATACAACACAAATTTGACTCCCATGCCCATGACCAACCTTGCTAATAGTTAATAGTAATATTATTATTGTTGTTGTTATTATTACTATATGGTATTATAATATTTCACACCCAGCCTACCACTGTCCTCAAAATCCTACTCCAGGCTGCTCTCACCCCTGAAGTTGGCATTTGATGAGAGACCATTTTGCCATCTCTTCTTGAGCATCTAGTAGTAAAAGCTACTGTCTACAATGACATAAATCTACCCCCTATCAGTACAAGGTTACTATTAAAAAAAAAAGTACTGAGAGAAGAGAATTGGCTCAAAACTATGCAGCTAGAAAAGCAGTGGTTACTCAAACTGGGCTTTCTGTCTCCAAAACCTACCTTTCTTCCTCTTCACCAGGCTGCTTCCTTGGAGATGTATAAGAATTACCTCCCACTCTCCGCTGCCCCTTAACAAATCTCAAAAATGGCAACAAGGACACTAAAGCAGAACAATTTAGAAGAACCACAGCAACTCCAAAAATCTGAACATTTGTTGTCTAAACTTCTAAGGAGCTCCAGATGGGAGAAGGTGCAGATTAAACTTGAATTTCCGAACATTTGGTCCCAAGTTTCTGGGAAGAGAACACCTGTTGCTTAGAAGGTCCTTGACTCACTAGAAATGTTGTTTTAAAAAGTCCATACTTGATACAAAACTCCATATGTCTACTTTGTATTTTTAACATGAAATGCTCATTACTCTCTAAATATGTTCACAGGAAACAGTTGGCTGGGGGAGGGGTGAAAACCAACTTAACCAGGAACCATAACAATTAACTTGAATTCTGTGAGTGTGGCCAAGCAATCAAGGCATTTTGGCCAGAGCTCTCCCAAGATGAATTCAAGTCTTGCTTATCAAGAACCCGACTCCAACGTGAGATTGCTGAGAACTAATTTTACAGAACAAAATGTATTCAATGATAACTCCTTCCCAGGAGTTCCTTATGTATGTCATCCTTGTTTTTAATTCCTGAGGTCCCGAAGGTATTCCTTGTAGGGCAGACTTCCCCATACACAGACTCCATCTCAGAGCCCCAGGGTTCATCTATAGCCCATGTCACAGCCTTCCTTCCATGTTACCCTGCAGACCTCCTCCTACCCCTCTTGTACCTCGGCATCACAATTCCTGACGAGGGTGTCCCGGTTAGAGACCATGCCCCAAGCCGCTATGCCGATGGCAACGATGTTCTCCTCTGAGTTCCTGCTGATGGTGTTGTCCCTCACCACCTCCCCAATGTACTTCATCAGGCCATAATGGGTACCTCCTGTGAGAATCCAAGCACCTGTCAGTGAGCAAGAAGAGCAGATGTTCAGCTGGGAAAGGCTCCCATCCTGTGCTCATGGACACCTAAAGAAGGGCCCACCCAACAGGGACCAAGGACACAGCCAGCATTGGCAGTCATGCTTTGAAAAAGCCTTGTCTGTGCTGTATGCAAGGATGGAAAAGGAGACCTTAGACAACGTTTCTGAGAGGTGGTCGATAAAAATACTGATTTGGGGCCCCACTCCAGATCTCTGGGAGGTGGGGCCTGGGGATCTGCATCTTTAATCAGCCTCTGGGGGACTCTTTTGTGGACAATTCTGAATGGCTAGACTGAGCTGCAAACCAAGTTAGGCAGTGCCACTGTGGAAAGTTAGATATTCTGCTCCCAGATACCACATTCAGAGTGGAGCTTCCTGGATGGCCCTGGGTCTAATCATTTTGCTTTGCTTTGTTGTTATTATTATTATTATTATTATTATTATTATTATTATTATTATTATTATTTGTAGAGACAGAGTCTCACTTTATCGCCCTCAGTAGAGCCGTGGTGTCACACAGCTCACAGCAACCTCCAACTCCTGGGCATAGGTGATTGTCTTGCCTCAGCTTCCCAAGTAGCCGGGACTACAGGCTTTGCTTTGCTTTATAATGACGTGACTTCACTAGCCTTTTTAAGGTTTATATTTGATGATCTTCTCAATGCCAAGGGTTTTGTTAGGATTTTAACTTTTTTGGAGCAAAATAGAAGTAAAGAAAATACCTAGAAAAATACTATTTAGCATAATACTATAATCTAAAGCTGAAATCAATGACTCACACAGAGGACTAAAACAAAAACAGTTGGAAATGACCCTGGTGTAATATGCAGGGATTTTCTTCCTCCCCCACCAAGGGCAGTCACCTGCCTCTCCGGATTAGCTCCAGATTACACCAGGGTCATTTCCAACTGTTTTTGTTTTAGTCCTCTGAGTGAGTCATTGATTTCAGCTTTAGATTATAGTATTATGCTAAATAGTATTTTTCTAGGTATTTTCTTTACCAGTCCTGTGAGCCTCAGGAATTTCAAAGCAGCACTTTCCTACAATCCCTAGAAAGCACTTTTCTTGGCTATCTCCATTCTCTCATTTTTTAACTGCCTTCAACAGTGAAGAACCAGTGTAGTCATCTCCATATCAGAGTCCTGATATTTTTAGAAATTCGATGTGGCCCTCAGAAGTTTCATACCCACTTCTCTCAGCCAGTTCTCGTGGGACATAAATCCAGCCCTCAGCACCCAGTCTCATTCATCTAGACAGATTTCAGTCCCTCAATGTTCCCCTGTAAGGTGAGGCAACCAGACGTGAAGGCAGCACTCCACCTGGCCACCACAGGGGACAATGAGACTATTACCTGCTGCTGTCACCCTTCAGTCACCTAGATCGAAACAGACAGGCCACTCCTCCAAGCAGGGACTTTTGTCTGTTTTGTTCTGCTGTATTTTCAGTCCCTAAAACAATTCCTGGCACATAGGAGGCATCCAGTGTTTATTGAATAAACAAATGATGTGTCTTCAGGATTTAGCAGTAAGGTAGCTGAGTTGCTAATTTCATAAGAAAAGACAACCCACAATGGCCTCCTCTGGTTGGTCAGGAAATTAAGAATAAAAATAAACTGGACTGACTTGGCATCAGGGAAGGGAGGAAGGAGCTAGAAGATACTGAAGAATTTTTTTTTGGAACTTTTTTAATTCTAACTAAAACAAAACAAGAAAATAAAAAACTCAGTTTCTTCTTGACATTAACAAAAAAATTCACCTATGAAATGTATTTCCTTAGTTCTATTAGTCAATATTATTTCTTTATAAAGAAGTTTTATAAAATTTTAAGCTTAGATTTTAGACTGAACCTAATTTTGAGAAAATAATCAAACCCAAAAGGAGGGCCAGTCTACAAAACAATTGGCCTATACTCTTTAATAATGTAGTGAAGGACAAAGAAAGGCTAAAGATCGGTTCTGGAGGTAAGAAAATTAAAAAGATAGGAAAAGCTAAACAGATTTGGAGTTTAAATGAAGAAAAAGGAATACTTGCTCTAAAGAACATTGCTGGAATAATTAGCAAAATTTGAAAATGAACTTTTTGGTAGCTGTATTGGTCAGTATGAACTGTCCCAGGTTGGAAATCACACCCCATAGTCAGGAGATGCAGGCTCATGCACTTCCGTGTCCAGGGTCATGACCTCTGCAACTTCCTTTCAAATGGTTTCTAAAAACAAATCATACTATGTGGATACTTACGGAACAAGATAATACAAATGTGGGGAAATGTTAACAATTGGTGAATCAAGGTGAAAAATGTACAGTATTTCATTGTATTATTCTTCAATTTTTTTGTAGATACTAACTTTTTTTAATGAAAAGTTAAAAAAGAAAGAAAATACTAACTGAATTTTTTTTTAAATGTGTGTCTGTTTTTTCCTCCATCAGACACGCACACGCTGCTTACAATCTGCCAGGCACCGTCACTATTTCCAAAAGTGCATCCTTGATCTCAGAATTGCAAAGCAAGCAAATCAAACTGTCCTTTTCAATTCGCCACAATGGAGATTCTCAGGAAAATTTTATATGTGTAAATAACAAAATGTAAACTTTAGAAGATTAAAAAATAAAATCCAACCGACCCAAAGAAGCATCTTAACTCCAATTTCAAGAGTTACTTTGGGAAACCCCACACACACCTGCCAGAGCGCTCTGCGTCCATTCATCCCAGGATACCGCTTTAGAAAAAATGAGCCCTGCAGGTGGCAGCACCTGGGCTCTGCGGAGACCGCGCCTCCCGCCGCGCCCCTCCCTCCCCTCTGCGCCGCCGCGCCCCGCCCCTTCCCCCGCCGCGCCCCGCCCCTCGCCGCCGCACCCTTGGTCTGCGCGATGTAGATGAGGCGGCTGACGATTTTGCGCATGCGCGGCTTCAGCGCGAAGTTCTTGGCGCCACCCGCCACGGAGATGACCAGGTTGGGCGTCCGCAGGTGCCAGTGTTGGGTCAGCAGCTCGTAGAGGGGCTCCGCGTCCGTGTCAGAGGACAGGCGGATGTACTGTGGAGGAGAGAAGAGCGCCCGGGTCGGCTTGAGGTCTGGGGGCCGAGGGAAAGGGGGCGCAGCGTGGGGGGCCGTGCTGAGGCCCGCGGGGAGGGGCAGCAAAGCCGCGCACGAGGCCCCGCTGCCCGGCTGGGGGACGCGGGCTCTACCCTGAGGGCACGGGGGTCTTGGCGGCGTCTGAAGCAAGTCGCGCTCCGGCGCGGGGGCAGAGGGGCGCTAGGAAGAGACCGCAGAGGAAGGGGCTGGGCCACCTCCCTGGCCTCCATGGTGGGGCTTGGGAATAGGAGGGGATGCGAGGTCAGTGGCAGTGACGGTGCTGTCACTGCACAGGGGACACCGAGGACGTAAGTAGAGGCTCTCTCCATCATCAGACACCTTTGCAGATCCCTGGCGCGGGTGCGTGGTGGGTGTGTAGAGAACACAGCTCAGCGCCCTGTGTATTTATTTGCCCCCAGAGGCTGCATCGGGCCAGGCAAAGCAGGATGCGCGCCCTGTGCCTGCACAGAGGAGGCTGGGTGGCAGTCCCGTCCTCACCTGTGGAGTTTTCCAGTTTCTGATCTCACCTTTGTCAGCAGTCTTTGTTGTATTTACTACGCATCTCTTTGCCTCCACACTGACAATTGGAGGTGTTAGCATATGAATTCCTGAGCCCAAGTACAGAGCTGTGGCTGCTGCTTACCTTGCCTTTCTTTCCCAGACTCTCAAACTGAATATCCCCAAAGGCGTCGGTGGGAAACTCCTTGGTGTGTTTCTTGTAATTCCATTTCTCATTTTGGTTGATCTGGGTGCCTTCTATGTGATGGCTCTGGGCATAGCCACATTTGCACACGCTTTCCCTGAGCACAGGGATGTGGACAAGAAGAAGGGGATTTGATTTCATTAAACCTACTTGTGGAAACCAGGCATTATTAGCTTAAGTAAACACACAAACACCATCAACTCTTATTTGCACGCCATTTTCAATCTTGCTTGTGTAGAAACTATTTTGTTGTGCTTTATCCCCGATGTTTTTTGTCTTACCCCCCATAAGCTGGCTTTGCTGAGAGGTGAGATTGGAGCACAGGGCCCTGCCCTCATGGGGCCTAATGTGTGAGTGGCCATGAGGCTGCTATGCCACTGAGCCTCAGAAACCTGAAAACTGTTTATCCAGCATCTCACGCGGTTTATAATGCTTAGGAGCCCTGAGCACCAACCTTGACAGTTTGCCCACCTGGTGGTGCTGGTAAAGTGAGCCCTCCTTCCTGTGGGCTGAGCTGACCAGTGGAAACACTCCCCTGGCAGGGAACCTAAGTGCCCAGAGTTTAGAGGGACCACCCTTTCTGTATTGGACATTAGCTACTTGGGGGACTTTCAATAATTGGAGCTAGACAAGAACAAAATGCAATAAATGAACACTAGTTCTTCCCACTAAAAGTGCAATAGACGCTAATTTGTCTACTAGAAGACGCATATACCAGATAGGAAATTGGAAGAAGATAAAAAGACACAGTAAGTGGTGAATCCTCTTACCCCACTCCTCCCCCAGCCTACTCTAATCACTATGCAGGTATTGATTGACAATCCCCTGAGTCCGATCTGGGCTGCACTTCACAGCACCCCAAGATTAGCTGGGAATGATCCCTGCCCTTCAGTTGCTCACATTCTCTTGGGAACAGCTCAGGATGATACCTGTCCCAGTACACAGGGAACAAGCAAAACACCTCCTTCCATCCCCTACAGCCCCTTCTCTCAGAGCCTCCACGAGTGCTGGGAATGGTGCAGAGCATCTTGCTGGGCCTCTTGTGTGGTGCTTGATCCATTAAGGTGACTTTTAGGTTATGGTGGTGCCATCGATGCAAATTTAGGAATAGCGAAGGCAGTGATAACAGGAAGGAAACACAAATGCAGCTAAAAAAAAAAAAATCAAACACAGGCCATCTTGAGATGAACAACAAAACAAAATCAAATTCCAATGTGGCCAAAGAGATGAACAACAAAACAAAATGAAATTCCAATGTGGCCAAAACAACTGTCTCCTGGGAGGCCCTGGTCATCCTCCTCCCAGCCCCTTTCAGCCTGGCCCGCCCACGTGGCTCTGCCTCTCTCCCTGGGGTCTCTGATCAGTCTTTGGACAGGCTTCAGATGGATGCTAGGAATTCAAGGGGGGTGAGGGCTGGTGAAGAAAGACAGAGTGTTCTGTCCTGAGGAGGATGGAGAGTAACAAAGTGGGTGTCACGTTTGGCCACTGAAACAGGCCGGAGAGTAGGAGATTTACTGAGAGAGCAAAGGAACAATGGACAAGAGAGCCACCACATTTGGGTGACCTGCTCTGCTCAGGACACTGTCATCTTAAACCTGTTGTCTAAGCTCTGGTACATCAGTGCCTCTGTCAATCTTATCAGTGTCCCAGGTCCCACAATGAAATAGGCAGTCACCTTTACCACCAGCCTACCAGAAAAAATACCCCTTGTGGCCAATGTGGACCTGCACCACGGTGCAGGAACAAGTCACAGGATCCTTGTGCAATGCCCAGCCCAGACAACCAGGTATGGTCACCCTGGAGCAAAGATACCCTGGACAGACTGAGCCAGATAAAGATACACAAGCTGAGGAAACCCTGTTAGACTTTGCTTCCAGCTGCACTCAATCTTCTGTTTTCTGTTCCAATGTCCCTAACACCTAAGGGTATTCAGCAAATAGCCTTTGGATAAACAACTGAGTGAATGTATACATTGATAGCTTTTCCTGTAAGATACTTTGTATTCTCATCCATGCTCAATGATTTTTGTAAAGTAGGTGAGCGTCAGTATACATAGCTGTCATGACCAAGGAAGGGCTGTATTCACCAGTGAGCTTCTTTGACACATGACAAAATGTAGGATTCTAAAAGCACTGTATTGCAGTAGATCACATTTTCATTTACAAGATGCTAATAATGTGTTTCATCGAGTAGGGCGCCAGCCCCATATGCCGAAGGTGGCAGGTTCAAACCCAGCCTTAGCAGAAATGCAAAAACAGAAAAATAGCTGGGTGTTGTGGCGGGCACCTGTAGTCCCAGCTACTCAGGAGGCTGAGGCAGAAGAATCGCCTAAGTCCAGGAGTTGGAGGTTGCCGGGAGCTGTGATGCCACGGCACTCTACCAAGGGCCATAGAGTGAGA
>CAUYRH010070406.1:0-12374 GCA_963574655.1 Perodicticus potto
GGCGCCTGTAGTCCCAGCTACTTGGGAGGCGGAGGCAGGAGACTCGCTTGAGCCCAGGAATCAGAGGTTGCTGTGAGCTGTGATGCCACAGCACTCTACCCAGGGTGACAGCTTGAGGCTCTGTCTCAAAAAAAAAAAAAAGAAATCTTAGATGTCATCAAAAGGATGCTCCATAAAAGGAAAAAAATGTTGAATTAGACTGCATCAAAATTAAAATAATTCAGGCAGCGCCTGTGGCTCAGTGAGTAGGGCGCCGGCCCCATATACCGAGGATGGTGGGTTCAAACCTGGCCCCGGCCAAAATGCAACAAAAAAGAGGCCAGGCGTTGTGGCGGGCGCCTGTAGTCCCAGCTACTCTGGAGGCTGAGGCAAGAGAATCGCCTAAGCCCAGGAGGTGGAGGTTGCTGTGACCTGGGACACCATGGCACTCTATCAAGGGCGATAAAGTGAGACTTTCAAAAAAAAAAGGTAAAATAATTCACTGTGCAAAAGATCCTTTTATGAGGATGAAAAGACACAGACGGAGAAAATACGTACAAAGCATATATCCACAAAGGATTTGTATCTAGACTGCATAAAGAATTCTCAAAACTAACAGTAAAAAATAAATCCAGTTAGAAAATGAGACATTTTACCAAAGTCAAAATAGCAAATAAGCAAGTGAAAAGATGTTTAACATCATTAGCCATTAGAGAAATGCAAATTCAGATTGTTAGAAACTACCATGTACATATTGGAGTCGCTAAAATATAAATAATAATGATAATACTAATGCTGACAAGGATGTGGAGAAACTATCACATACATTGCTGGGAATGTAAAATGGTACAGCCACCCTGGAATATTGTTTTCCAGTTTCTTATAAAACCAAGTATGTACATATCTTATGACCCAGAAATTGCATTCCTGAGCATTTATCCCAGAGAAATGAAAACTTAAGTTCACGTGGAAACCTGCACATCAATGTTGGTAGCAACTTTATTTGTAATAGTCAAAACTTGTAGGCAACCCAAATATCCTTCACAACATGATTTAAACATACTGGTATAAACTTAACTACTCTGCAATAAAAATGTAATGACTTATTGATAGCCATGACTTCTTGTATAAATTTCAAGGGAATTAATGCTGAGTGAAAATGCCGGTCTTAAAATATAATACTGTATGATTCCATTTTTACAACATTCTCAAAGTGACAAAACTATAGAGATGAAAAATGGGATTAGTGGATGATGGGAGGGAGAAAAGGAAGAGATTTGGATGTAACTAAAATATAAAGAGGTAGCACTAGAGAAGTCTCTGTGGTGAGGAACACTTGTGCATTTTGATAGTGGTGGTAGAGTTACACAAATCTACACATGGTAAAAATTAACATGAAGGTGTACACACTGTGCCAATGTTGATATCTTGGTTTTGATAACTATGTAAGATGTAACCATTGGTGGAAACTTGGGTGAAAGGTTCTATCTTAGCGACTTCCCATGCATCTATCATTTCAAAATTAAAGTGGAAAAAAAAACAACCCCAAACTAAGCCATAACTGAATTCAGTGTGAGAAACCTTTTTGGAAAAAAAGGAATGAAAATATGTTTTAGGACAGTAGAGGAAATCTGAATGTGACTAGATAGTAGGTAGTAGTAGGGAATTACTAGTTTTCTTACCTGTGATAATGGTGGTAGTTTGAAGAATATTATTTTTAAGGGATGCATGTTGAAGTATTTGGAACGAAGTGTTCTGATGTTTACAACTTTTAAAAAACGTTTTTATGTATGTACAGAGAAATGAGGCAAACAGAGGGAGGATAACAGGTATTGGATGTGCCATTCTTTCAACTTTTCTGTACCGTTTGGTATTTCCGAAATAAAACGTTTGGGGAGAAATTATCAGGGCTTCCTATACAGACGAAAGCTTTGCAGTGGGCTGCCGAGGGCGCGCCTCGCCCTGGTGTCCCTGCGCAGCCCAGGGGCGTGCCCCTCCCTGAGGCTCAGAACCTGTCTGCGCGCTCTTCCTCAGCGCTTCTCCCCGGTTCCTGTCCCTGCTCGATTTTGGACATCCGTCGAGAAGCAAGCACCTCCGAGATTCCTAGAGAGGCCGGCCTGGAGACTTGGGGAGCCGGAAGCCCATCCCGAGGCACTTCCTGTCCGGTCATTGTTCTCGCGCCGGTAGGAGTCGGGGTTCACAGTCAGGCAGCCTCCTGCCCCCGAGCTGGTGCGCTCGGACCCGGCTTTTCAGCGGTGCACCGTGAGTGGAGGCGGCGGGGGTGGGCACAGGTGTCGGGGGAGGAGGGGATATCCCTGGAGCGGAGGACCGCTGCATCTTTCCCTCGGGCACACCAGCTTTGCCTTGGGGTGGCTGCGTGCCCTGCTGGGATTCCTTGGAATCCCAACTACCGCTTACCGGGGGCCTGGCTTGGGAGGGATGAACGCAGACAGGCCCTGGGGTCAGGCATATCCCGGGCACAGGGCCACGAGGGGCCTATGGTGGAGAGGATGGAGTGCCACGTTTGGAAATAGGGACTGGACATTGTGAAAGGGAAGCTTTTGATAGAAGATTCTGTGCCTTCGGGGGCTGGAGATCCATCTGAATCTAATCAGGGGTCCAATGACAGTACTCGCAGTAGACAATCTCACGTATGCAAAAGGTGGAACTAGTCTTTAACTAGTCATGGGAAGAATAATCCTCCAAATTTAAGATTTGTCGCAGGAATGGAAGTATTGCTTTACTCAAATTCAGTGTGTACAGTAACACTGGGAAGAGAACATGATCACTTCAATAGCTGCAAAAGCAGATTTAACGACATTTATCCCCTTTTTCTAATGCAACATCCAAAGGGGAATAGAAAGAAAAATATCAGTTTCTTCATAATCAACCAAAGTAGTAAGATTATTTCATTCAGAAGTTAGAACAAACAAAACATCTGGCTGGCTTAGTTATGATAAAGGGTTATTGTATAAACTGGGGGGGGGGGTACCTGTGGCTTCAGTGGGTAGGATGCCAGCCCCATATACCAAGGGTGGTGGGTTCAAACCCGGCCCTGGCCAAACTGCAACAACAACAACAAAATAGCTGGGCGTTGTGGCAGGGGCCTGTAGTCCCAGCTACTGGGGAGGCTGAGTCAAGAGAATTGCCTAAGCCCGGGAGTTGGAGGTTGCCATGAGCTGTGTGAGGTCATGGTGCTGTAAGTGAGACTCTTGTCTCTACAAAAAAAAAGAAGACGAAAAAGAAAGGAAACTGGAAAACAACAAAAGGTCCTTTTACTAAAGCAGTGGTTCATAAATTGGGTATGGTTAAGTAAATGATAATGTAAATAATTTATTTATTTAGTTTTAGTTTTTGATTTTTTTTTTTAGAAGACAGAGTCTCACTTTGTCACCCTTGGTGTAGAGTTCGATGGTGTCATAGCTCACAGCAACCTCAAACTCTTGGGCTCAAGTGATTCTCTTGCCTCAGCTTCCCAAGTAGCTGGGACTACAGGTGCCTGCCACAACACCTGGCTATTTTTAGAGACGAGGTCTCCATCAGGCTCAGGCTGGTCCCGAACCTGTGACTCAGGCAGTCCTCAGCCTCCCAGAGTGTTAGGATTACAGACGTGAGCCTAGTCACAGACAGAATCTCTGTTATCCACTGGAGTGCAGTGGCACAATTGTAGCTCACTGCATCCTCCAACTCCTGGACTCAAGGAGTACTCCTGCCTCAGCCTCCAGAGTAGCTTGCCCTACAGGTGTATGCCTGGCTAATTTTTTTTTTTTTTTTTAAGAGATGGAATCTTGCTATGTTTCCCAGACTACCAAAATTTAGATTATTATGCTAGAATGAGGTAGCTTTATATGCACTGTATTGGAAGATTGACAAAACTATTGCGAAATATGGAAATTGAGTACAAGTGTGGTGATCTGAAGTGTGTTTTTGAAAAATAAGCATATGTGTGAAGGTGTACATGTATTTATGTAAATGCAGAGAAAAAGAACTAGGAGTCCTGTCTAGACTTATAACTGATTACCCAGTGTGTGTATGTGTTTTATAAATTTCTATATTACTTTTTTTGTGTTTTTTTTGTAGAGACAGAGTCTCACTTTATTGCCCTTGGTAGAGTGCCGTGGCGTCACACAGCTCACAGCAACCTCCAGCTCTTGGGCTTAGGCAATTCTTTTGCCTCAGCCTCCCGAGTAGCTGGGACTATGGGCGCCCGCCACAACACTCGGCTAAAAAAATGTTAAATTTTAATGAGAACAATAATTACCGGATGTATATAAAGTTGTTTGGAATGTGATTATTATGGGAAGAAATTACATACAGTAGAACAAGTTAACCACTTAAGGGACTACAACAAACTGTCAGCATATGGAGGTTGTCAACATAAAGAACAGGCCTACTCTACTGAGAAGTACATGTGACGTGTGGTGCATGTCTGGTCTATGAAAATTAGGTCAACTTAAGGAGATGGTTGTTGTAGGGAGATGGTCAACTATGGAGGTTCTATTGTGTCCAACCCCTCCCAGCCTATGAGGGAGGAGAGCATTTTTCATGCTATAGTTGCTGCTGGCCAGGCACTGTTGAAATTGGCCAGCGGGCTAAGTGGCATCCAGGCAAATTTCTGCTCGGTGCTAACAACCTTTTCTGATTTCTCAGTAGATAATACTCATTTTGGCTCTGGAAAGAAACTCAAGAAGAAACTTTTGAAACTTAAAGATTAGATGGGTCTTGACCTTTGCTGGGCAGCCTCCAGCTATAGGAGTTCCTCTGCTGAGCCCAGAAGATGACTGCAGAATTGAAAGAAGCCCTGGCCCTAACCCCTTGGGACCCAGTGAAGGTGAAAAAGGAGGAGGAAGAGGAGGAAGATTTCCTAGGTCAGACATCCAGCCAACAAGTGCACACTGAGAACATCACAGTCTGCGCTCCAGGAAAGGGTCCTCAGACAGGCCTTGATGTATCAGAAGAGGAGGAAAAGGTAAGTGGTAGCCTGAGCAGAAAGAGGGAGGAGAGACCTAAGGACCTCAAGTAGTTAAAGAGTGTCCTCTGCTCCTCTGTTTCCACACCTGGAGTCTTTACTTCCTAGTCAGGGCTCTGGCCTTTAATACTTTGTAATGTAGTAGAAGCATGCCCTTCTGATCAGTGTGACATTCAGTACTTCTGTAAACCAGTTGTTCTCACACTTTGCTACACAGAACCTGGGGAGCTTTTTATAAAATGTTAATGTCCCATGGGGCGGCGCCTGTGGCTCAAAGGAGTAGGTAGGTCGTAGGCCCCTTGTGCCAGAGGTGGCGGGTTCAAACCCAGCCCGGGCCAGAAACTCCAAAAAAAAAAAAAAAAGTTAATGTCCCGCTATCCTCTATGCTACTTAAATCAGAATCTGGGGGTGGTACCTGAGTATCTGCCTTTCAAAAAACTTCAGGTGATTCCAGTCAGGGTTTGACAACTCTAATTAGTGCTTCCTAAACTTTTATGTCCATAGGAATTGCCTGAGGGGGTTCTTATTAAAATGCTGATTCTGATTCAGGAGATCTCTGGGAACGGAACAATGTGAGATTTTTTTGCAGTTCTCACAGACTCCGAGATGATGCATGTACCACACTTTCAGCAGTGAGGCTGAGCTACTGTAGAACACACTTTCAGTAGTGAGCCTATCTACTGTGCTGTGTCTTTAATGTTTTCAAACACACCCTCTACTGTCCCTGGTCAAATAAAGACAGAGGTTCCCGAGACTCTTCTTGTAATAAAATGATCAGAACCATATTTCTTTGGTCATTAGGCCCCAGAAAAGTGTACTCTGAAAAGTCTCCCATGTGCTCTCTCCTCTTGGCTTGTATTCACTGGCAGGTTAGGTTTGGATTCTGGAGTGAGCAACGAGGTGATCTAAGTGATAGGGCAGGTGGTGGCAGGCTTGCTTCCTTGCCAGCTCAACTTAGGGGTTGGGACAGACCCTGGCTTCCTATTCCATGTTTAAAAAATGTCTTGACTCTAGGAATAGATAGCTGTGTTCTCATCCTCAAAGCTGTAATTACACCAACTCCCACCACCAGTCTGCTCATAAGCATGTGCCTACTTGTCTCTAGGGTCAGAACATGTTCTGGGACATGGCTGTAGTCCTGAAAGCAACGCACGAGGCACCTGCTGCTTCACCCCTTGGCAGCTACTCATTACCAGGGACTCTGGCCAAGAGCGAGATACTGGACACTCAGGGGAACATGAACTTTCTAGGTAAGGTTCAACTCCCTGGTTCAGAATGTGACCTTTAGGGTTTCTCAGAATCTTTTCAGAGACTGGTGGGTATCTGGTCTCTTAGCTTGAGCAACACAGAGTATCATACAGAGAATCAAAGTATTGTCAGGGAGAGCTGGATAGGGGATTGCTGAGAGACACCTATGCAGTTGTCATGGGAAATGACTTATTTGGTACACAGGCTCGAGATACCAGACAAACATAGATGGATTCAAAATTCGCCTCTTAGTCATATTTATTTTTTATTTTATTTATTTTTTTTTTTGAGACAGAGCCTCAAGCTGTCACCATGGATAGAGTGCTGTGGCATCATAGCTCACAGCAACCTCCAATTCTTAGGCTCAAGCGAGTCTCCTGCCTCCGCCTCCCAAGTAGCTGGGACTATAGGCACCCGCCACAACGCCTGGCCATTTTTTGGTTGCAGCCGTTGTTGTTTGGCGGGCACGGGCTGGATTCAAACCCGCCAGCTCAGGTGTACGTGGCTGGTGCCTTAGCCTGTTGAGCCACAGGCGCCGAGCCCTTAGTCATATTTATTTTTAGTGAGTTTCATGTCTGTACACACAAGTAGATCCATGTCCTCTTCATATACTTTGTGGCTGTCCTACTTTAGTGAGCCTTCAAGAAAAGCTATCTAGGCTCGGCACTCATAGCTCAGTGGTTAGGGTGCTGGCCACATGCTCCAGGGCTGGCGGGTCCAGGCCTGTTTAAACAATGACAACAACAACAAAAAAATAGCTGGGGACTGTGGTGGGCGCCTGTAGTCCCAGCCAGTTGGGAGGCTGAGGCAAGAGAATTGCGTAAGCATAAGAGTTAGAGGTTGCTGTGAGCTGTGATGCCACGCACTCTACTGAGAGTGACATAGTGAGACTGTCTCAAAAAAAAAAAAAAAGAAAGAAAAGAAAAAAAGTTATCTAAGGTAGGAAGGGTCAACTTTTGTGCTGATTTTAATGAAATGCCCTGGAGATGTTCTGTTTTCATAGTTCTAACTGCAAATTCTAGAGCAGTGGTTCTCAACCTTTCTAATGCCGCTACCCTCTAATCCAGTTCCTATGGGTTGTGGCCCACAGGTTGAGAAGTGCTGTTTTAGAGGATTTTGAACAGCTGTGTCAACTATAATGCTGTTCAAAATTAGGTCTTAGTGAAACTATGGCTTATCACCTGGTTCTCTTTAAGCTGGGGCTCAGGAAAGGGTAGTATGTTCTAAATGTCTTGATTAGTGGTGGCAGAAGTTTTTTGTGGAGAAGAAACACAACTGAGAGTCAAGAATGTGGTAGCCGGGCTCGGTGCCTGTAGCTAAGTGGTTAGAGCGCCAGCCACATACACCCATACACTGAGGCTGGCAGGTTCGAACCCAGCCTGGGCCTGCTAAACAACAACATCTGCAACAAAAAAATAACCGGGTGTTTGGTGGGCGCCTATAGTCCCAGCTACCCAGGAGGCTGAAGCAAGAGAATCTCTCTAGCCGAAGAGTTTGAGGTTGCTGTGAGCTGTGACACCCGGGCACTCTACCGAGTTGACTTAGTGAGATTGTCTCAAAAAAAATAAAAAGAATGTGGTAGCCATGGTCTCCATGCTGTAGACGCAATTCTCTGGACGGCTACCAGGGCCCCTTGTAATAAGTCTGCCTGCCACAGGTCTGTGTCAATATTTTGAAACCACTCTTCTACCTAGCCAATTCCTTAGGCATTTGAGGATCAAGTCACTTTCTTAAACCAGTGCTATGGAGAAGGTCGGGATATCCAGCTTTCATTTTTTTGTCTTGCCTTTAATTTCTTCCCAAACTCCCAGCAGGTCTGTGCCCCACTTTCTGCTTTCTGTTCCATTCCCTCTGTTATTTTCCCCTTGAGTTACTTTTCTGTCTCCTCACTTTATCAGCCATTCACAGTCTTTAACTCAACAGCTGTACCCGTCCTTCAGGAAGGACCTGCATTTTCCTACTTTGCCTCTTACCTCAAGACCCTGTCCCCCTCCACCCCCCAAGATTTACTGCTGCAGCCGTTTCCATAAAGCAGGTGATGGCAGGAACACTGAGCCCTGGGAGTTAGAGGAGTGGTTGCTTGCCTTGTGGATTACTGTGATAACTGGATAACTGTGATCTTGATAAGTCCTTTCTCTCTGTGGATCTCTGTTTCCTGTTTTACACACTGGGTGCATTTATCCAGTGAGTGAGTACAGGATTTATTGGTGTCTTATTCCCTGTGTGCCAGACAGTGTGGTAGGTGCTGGAGGTACAGAAGTGAGTAAGTCACAGCTTTGTCCCTTTTTTTATTTTTAGCTTACACACAATTGGAGGAGAAGTTTCATCTTAATGGCAATATCATGTAATATACATGAAAGTGATTTGGAACTAGTGATGTATTACGTGCTTGTTAATATCTGAGGAAGTTTTAACTCCAGTTTCCTATATTTTAAGCTGACTGCCCTAGCTCAGAAGTTAGAGTGCCAGCCCTGTAAACTGGGGGTAGTGAGTTTGAACCTCGCCTGGGCCTAATTAAAAAAAAAAAAAAATGGCTCGGTGCCTATGGCTTAAGCGGCTAAGGTGCCAGCCACATACACCTGAGCAGGTGGGTTCGAATCCAACCCGGGCCCACCAAGCAACAAGAAGGCTACAACCTAAAAATAGCCAGGCGTTGTGGCAGGCACCTGTAGTCCCAGCTACTTGGGAGGCGGAGGCAAGAGAATCACTTGAGCCCAGGAGTTGGAGGTTGCTGTGAGCTGTGATGCCACGGCACTCTATCCAGGGGAACAGCTTGAGGCTCTGTCTCAAAAAAAAAAAAAAAAGGCCGGGTGGCTCACGCCTTAATCCTAGCATTCTGGGACTCTGGGAGACCAAGACTGATGGATTGCTTGAGTTCAGGAGTTCAAGACCAGACTGAGCAAAAGCCGAGACCTTGTCTCTACTAAAAATAGAAAAACTGAGGCAAGAGGATCACTTGAGTCCAAGTTGGGGGTTGCTGTGAACTATGATGCCATGGCACTCTACCCAGGCCACAGCTTGAGACTCTGTCTCAAAAAAAAAATAAAAAAGAAAGAAAAACAGTTTCCTGTATTTTAATTAATGTTGGATTTAGTAAAAGTTTGTTCATTAAAAACCAATTTTTAGGCTCGGCCTCTGTGGCTTAATGGGCTAAGGCGCTAGCCAACTACACCTGAGCTTGCGGGTTCGAATCTAGCCCGGGCCGCCAAACAACAATGATGGCTACAACCAAAAAATGGCTGGGCGTAGTGACAGGTTCCTGTAGTCCCAGCTACTTGGGAGGCAGAGGCAAGAGACTTGCTTGAGCCCAGAAACTGGAGGTTGCTGTGAGCTGTGATGCCACAGCACTCTATCCAGGGTGACAGCTTGGGGCTCTGTCTCAAAAAAAAAAAAAAAAACAATTTTTAAACCTTTAAGCATAAATTTTATTTCATCCATGTAGCTAGAAATGTTTTTATAAAAGTAAGAACATTTGTATTTTTTTAATTCATGTTTGGTTAAATTTTGTAAACATTTAGCTCTACCTAGATAGCAAATTTTGTTAGATAAAACAATTGCAGGACAGGGGCAGGGGCTCACACCTATAACCCTAGCACTCCGGGAGGCCAAGGAGGAAGGATTTCTTGAGCTCAGGAGTCCAAGACCACCCTAAAAAAGAGTGAGACACCATCTCTGATATAAATAGAAAAAAAAAACTGGCCAGGCATTGTGGCAGGTGTCTGTAATCCCAGCTACTCTGGAGACTGAGAGATGAAGATTGCTTGAGCCCAAGAGACCGAAGTTGTTGTGAGCTGTGATGACACCATAGCACTCTACCCAGAAGGACAGAATAAGACTCTATCTCAAAAATAAACATAATTGCAAATTTAATGTATCTAGTTATGTAAAACATTTCAAACACCAAATTAGGTAGACTTAGAAATCTTATAAATAAAATTTTGATAGGCAGTGCCTGTGGCTCAGTGAGTAGGGCACTGGCCCCATATACCGAGGGTGGCGGGTTCAGACACAGTCCCGGCCAAACTGCAACAAAAAATAGCTGGGTGTTGTGGTGGGCCCATGTAGTCCCAGCCACTCAGGAGGCTGAGGCAGGAGAATTGCCTAAGCCCAGGAGTTGGAGGTTGCTGTGAGCTGTGACGTCACAGCACTCTACTGAGGGCAATAAAGTGAGACTCTGTCTCTAAAACAAAAAAACTTGATAAACACAGTTTTTGTAAATGTGATGAATTGGAATTGTATGTTTAATAAATCAAATTACCTTTCTTATCTCAGAATTTACTCACCAGCTAAGATTGCAGGCTCATGCAACATTTCAGATCTTTTCGTTTTTAAATAATGAAACAATTAGCCAGGCCTGGTGGCACACATCTGTAATCCCAGCTACTCAGGAGGCTGAGGCAGGAGGATCGTTTGAGCCCAATAATTTGAGGTTGCTGTGAGTCATTATGATGCCACCACACTCTAGCCTGGGCAACAGAGTGAGACTCTGTCTCAAAAAACAAAAAGGGGAAAATAGTGATTTCAAATTGTTACTCTATGTTCAAGTTGATTACAAATTAGTTTTTAGTTTATTTTTCAGTATTTCTGTACTTTTTTTACTTTTTCTACAGTATTTCTGTACTTATTTTACTTTTTACTTTCTTTACTTTTTCTAGAGTTGCAGTAATACTACATAATCAAAAGAAAAGGAAAAATACATTTCAAATAAGCTAAGCTTATAGATCCTGAGTTATTGACTAGCTAGTTAATCTTTTCACTCAAAGAGATTTGAACTTGAGCTCACAGAATAATCCTTTTCTCTTTTTTTAGACCCCAGGCACTTGCCAAGACCGTAGGTCTTTTATCATCCCTCTGATGAATTATTATATAACCATTTGAATTAAAACCTTTTCTTTTTTTCTTTCTTTTCTTTTCTTTTTTTTTTTTTGAGACAGAATCTCACTTTGTCACCCCTGGTAGAGTGCTGTGGCATCATAGCTCAAAACAACCTCAGACTTCTAGGCTCAAGCAATTCTCTTGCCTCAGCCTCTCAAGTAGCTGGAATTACAGGTGCCTACCACAACGCCCAGCTATTTTTTAGAGGCCGGGGGTCTCTCTCTAACTCAGGCTGATCTTGAACTCGTGAGGTCAGATGATCTGCCTACCTTGGCCTCCCAGAGTGCTGGGATTACAGGTGTGAGCCACCATACCCAGACTGCTTTAAAACCTTCTAGGCTACAGTTATGCCTGGTTCTGTACTGGTTTTGACATTAGACATTATCAAATACATGGAGTTATTTCCATTATTGCCACTAATCAGTTCAGTAGTTTCCATTGGCCCTCATCTTTCTTTTTTTTTTTGAGATAGAGCCTCACTCTGTCATGTTGAGTAGAGTGCCAGAGCATAATTGTAGCTCACAGCAATGTCAAACTCTTGGGCTCAAGTAATCCTTCTGCCTCAGCCTCCTGAATAGCTGGGACTACAGGCACCTGACAACACCCAGCTAGTTCTATTTTTAGTAGAGACAGGGTCTCACTCTTGCTCAGGCTAGTCTTGCACTCCTGAGCTTAATCCATCTTCCCACCTCGGCCTGACAGAGTGCTGTCAAGTCTATCTAACATTGTAAATCCCCCAGTAAGGAGGATAGGAGTGATTGTCACGGAGACAAGACAGTACACTGTGAACTACAGTATTCATGGGCTCTGTTCCTGTTGGGAGATGCTGGGTGGCAGCATGGCAGGCCTTGTTTTCAGTGACAGGGCATTAAAGCAAAGGAGAAGACAGTGAAAAAAGCAGGGACAGAGACATTAGAAGAGAAAAAAAAAAAAGCAATGTGCAAAAGAAAAGCAGAGCAGATGTGATGGTATATATGGGAACATACAGAATATTTCCCCACAAAATCAAAAAAAACAGTAAAAACTAGAAAAGGAAAAGATGAAAAGGTAGAGTAGAAAGGGGTAGCAGGAAATAATAAGAAAGAAAAAGAAGAGGAAAAGATATAAGAGGAATTAAAGGGCTTGGCGCCTGTGGCTCAACGGGCTAAGGCGCAAGCCACGTACACCTGAGCTGGCGGGTTCGAATCCAGCCCGGGCCCGCCACCGCCAAACAACAATGACGGCTGCAACCAAAAAATGGCCGGGCGTTGTGGCGGGTGCCTGTAGTCCCAGCTACTTGGGAGGCGGAGGCAGGAGACTTGCT
>CAUYRH010070411.1:0-13309 GCA_963574655.1 Perodicticus potto
TGGCGGGCGCCTGTAGTCCCAGCTACTTGGGAGGCGGAGGCAAGAGACTCGCTTGAGCCCAGGAATTAGAGGTTGCTGTGAGCTGTGATGCCATGGTACTCTATCTAGGGCAACAGCTTGAGGCTCTGTCTCAAAAAAAAAGTTGATTCTTTTACTATTTTATCTATTTTTATCTGTTACAAAATTCTCACAATAAATAGATTACAAAAACAACAGTGTGATAATAAGCATCCATTTCTCAAAAAGTTAGAAAAATATCAGATTAAAACCCTAAGAAAGGGGTGGCACCTGTGGCTAAGTGGGTAGGGCACCAGTCCCATATACCGAGGGTGGCAGGTTCAAACCTGGCCCTGGCCAAACTGCAACAAAAAATAGCTGGGCATTGTGGCAGGCGCCTGTAGTCACAGCTACTCAGGAGGCTGAGGCAGGAGAATCGCCTAAGCCCAGGAATTGGAGGTTGCTGTGAGCTATGATACTATGAAACTCTACCAAGGGTGATAAAGTAAGACTCTGTCTCTAAAAAAAAAAAAAAAAAAAAAACCCCAAGAAGGAAGGAATAAAAAGTGTGATACCAGCATGAGATAAACTTATAGACCAATGCAAAAGAACAGAAAGCCCCAAAATAAACCCTCATATAGTTAGCCAAATGGTTTTGAAAAGAGAACCAAGACCTTTAAATGGGGAAAGTATGGTCTTTTCACCAAACGGTGCAAGAAAAACCAGGCTCAAAGACCTAAACATAAGACCTAAAACTATATAACTCTTAGAAGAAAACATAGAGGAAAAACATCGTGACACTGGAAGCTTGTGCAATGATCTCTCAAATACGGCAAAAGAAAAAAACAGTTGAGTTGTACTTTATCAAAATCAAATGCGTCTGTGCATCCAGTGACACTACCAAGAGTGAGAAGACAATCCAGGGTGCGAGAAAACATTTCAAATCCTACAAATCTAAAATATATAATAAGCTTCTATAACTCAAAATAAAAAAGCCATCCAATTCAAAAATGGGCAAAGGACTTGAACAGACATTTCTTCAAAGAAGGTATGCAAATAGCTCTTCAACACATGAAAAGATGTTCAACACCACGAATCATCAGGGACTTGTAAAACAAAACCACAAGGAGATACCACTCATTAGGGTGGCTACTATAACAAACAAACTCAATTAACCTGAAAATGAAAAATAAAAATTTGGTGAGACTATGAACAAACTGGCCATGCACTACTGATAGCAATGAAAAATGGTACATCTGACATAGAATACACATGGTCATTTGCCAAAAAATAAAATATAAAATTACCACATAATCCACCAATTTTACTTCTACGAAATAGAAGTGAAAGCAGGAACTTGAACAAATATTTGTACCCATATTCATACCAGTCAAAAGGCAGAAACGACCCAAACGTTCACTGATAGATGAATGGCAAACAAAATGTGATATCTATCAATACACACAATAGAATATCAAAAACTCAGCCTTTGGCTCGGCGCCTGTGACTCAGCGGGCTAAGGTGCCAGCCACGTACACCTGAGCTGGCGGGTTCGAATGCAGCCCGGGCCTGCCAAACAATAATGACGGCTGCAACCCAAAAATGGCCAGGCGTTGTGGCGGGCGCCTGTAGTCCCAGCTACTTGGGAGGCAGAGGCAGGAGATTCGCTTGAGCCCAGGAATTGGAGGTTGTCGTGAGCTGTGAAGCCACAGCACTCTATCCAGGGTAACGGCTTGAGGCTCTGTCTCCAAAAAAAAAAAAAAAAAAAACTCAGCCTTAAAAAAACAAAATTTGAGCACACTACAACATAGATGCACCTTGAAGACACGCTGAAGAAGCCAATCACAGAAGGACAGACACCATATGCTCTCGACACACATAGAGGCCTGAGTGGTCAGGGTGAGAGAGACACAATGTAGAACAGCTGATGCCAGGGGCTGGGGGAGGGCAGAGTGGCTAAATATTGCTTCATGGGCACAGAGTTTTAGCTGGGAAAAATGAAAAAATTCTAGAGATGAATGGTGGTGGTTATGGTTGCACAATAATAGAAAAGTAATTAATACCCCTGAACTGTATACTTAAAAGGTGTTAAAATGTATATTTTAATCCTGCAATCCCATCACTACGCATCTACCCAGAAGGAAAAAAACTCATTTTACCATAGGGACATTTACACTTTATTGTTTACCACACCTCAATTTATAACTGACAAAATGTGGAAAAAAACCTAAATGCCCACCAACTCATGAATGGATTAGCAAACTGCGGTATAGGTACACCATGGAATACCATTCAGCCATTAAAAGAGACAGAGACTTTACATCTTTTTATTAACTGGAATGGGGTTGAAACACATTTTTCTTAGTAAAGTATCACACAAATGGAGAAGCAAGAATCCAATGTACTAAATTCTAATATGAAGCCAGTAGACAATCTATTACCCACACAAGAGAAAAACTCAAATCAATTCAAAGTGGGAGGCAGGGGCATGAGGGAGCGGGGGCAGGAGATGAGGGAGAGAGATGATTGTACTCCCACTTAATGGACACAAGTTAAGGTGTACAGCACACCTCTTGGTGGCGGGACACAATTACAAGAGGGACTTAACCTAACAAATGTAAACACTATAACCTAATTCTTTGTACTCTCAATTAACCTGAAACAATAAAAAATAAAAAATTTTAAAAATGGTATATTTTATGTTGTGCATATTTTACTGTAATTTTTTTAAAAGTTGGGTCTCCACTCCGCCCCACCACATCCATCAGACTGTTCACAAAGAAAACTAAATATAGGGCAACATGATTACATGACAAATTCTAACACTTGTATACACGATTCCAAGAAAAGGCATGAAAAGAACATTCTCCAACTCACTGTACGGCACTGGTACAACACGGGTACAGATCCCTGAACACCTTTCATGTTTTCCTACTATGTGGTCCATCAGCTAGTTCCCCCAACTAGCTAACATTCCCAGATAGAAAGACTACGAATAGAAACTAACAAGGGTGAGCTACCCTCTTTCTGAATTATAGCTTCACTATTAGCAAAGGGTGGTTATCAAAAACTTGTAGGGAGGGTTGGCGCCAAGAGCACAGTGGCTGTGGCGCCAGCCACATGCACCAAGGGTGGCAGGTTGGAACCCAGCCCAGACCAACTAAACGACGACACTTTCAACAAAAAAAATAGCTGGGCGTTGTGGTGGACCCCTGTAGTCCCAGCTACTTGGGAGGCTGAGGCCAACAGAATCACTTGAGCCCAGGACTTTGAAGTTGCTGTGAGCTGTGATGCCACAGCACTTTACCAAGGGTGACATAGTGAGACTCTGTCTCAATAAAAATGAAAGAATTCGCTAATGGGATGAGCCTCAGAAACCTAATGCAGCAGGAAAGAAGCCACAACTCGATCACCGGTGGGCACATGCTGTGTAATTCCACTTACAGGAAGTCCAAGAGCAGACAAAGGCAAATCTGTTCAGAGACAAGCACTTTGTATAACATGACCAAGAGAAGGAAGGTGCCAATGACCTCACGGAGACACCTTCTGGGGAGATGGAGGCTGTGTTTTGGGACGCTAAGATCCATTCCTTAGCCTGGGTCGAGAAAACACTGTGTGTGTGTGTGTGTGTGTGTGTGAATGTGTGTGATGGAGGCTGTGTTTTGGGACGCTAAGATCCATTCCTTAGCCTGGGTCGAGAAAACACCGTGTGTGTGTGTGTGTGTGTGTGTGTGTGTGTGTGTGTGTGTGTGTGTGTATGAGATTAATCACAGAGCTGCCTGGGCAGCCTGGGTGGAGATAACAGTGTTTGTGTATGTGTGTGTGTGTGTGTGTATGAGAATAATCACAGAGCTGCTTTGGGTACTTTCATGCATGTATTATATTTCACAATTAAAAAAGGACCTTAATATGCGTAACCTAATCAAGTTAATACCCTCAACCATATTTAGTGTAGAGACAAAAATAACAAAAAAAAATTTAAGTTCACTGTTAAACAAAACGAAAAGACTGGTGCTAAAAGTATTAAATATTAAAAAAATTACAAAATCAGGGAGAAACTTTGGTTTCTCCTTCACCTTCACTGTGTAAATTCTTTTTTTTTTTTTGAGACAGAGCCTCAAGCTGTCACCCTGGGTAGAGTGCCGGGGCATCACAGCTCACAGTAACCTCCAACTCTAGGGCTCAAGCGAGTCTCCTGCCTCCGCCTCTCAAGTAGCTGGGACTACAGGCGCCTGCCACAACGCCCGGCTATTTTTTCGTTGCAGCCGTCATTGTTGTTTGGCGGCCCAGGCCAGATTGGAACCTGCCAGCTCAGGTGTATGTGGCTGGCGCCTTAGCCGCTTGAGCCACAGGTGCCGAGCCACACTGTGTAAATTCTGAGTGTGCTGCCACATCCTCTGCATCCTTATGACCTACAAGTACTGAAAAATCTGAAAGGAGGATGCTGGGACAACATGAAAGCTGGGAAATAGAACTATTGATATTTAGGGATGTCACCACAGAATTTACTCCAGAAGAGTGGGAATATGCATACCCTGCTCAGAGGAACTTACGTAGAAATGTGATATTAAAGAGAACTACAGAAATGGGTCTCTGCGGCACCCCCTATTACGGGAAGCAATGACTACTCTTTTGAAAGTCCCAGAGAAACTCAGGACTTTGGGTATATGTTTGGATTATGTGTTCAGCCAAATGCTTCTCTTAAAAGAAGAGATTTAAAATTGAAGAGCACATTTATGAATGTCGTCAAACTGATAAGACATACATTAAAACTTTGTTATCCTTCCACCAACCAACATGCCAAAATCTACAACTGAGATTAGTACGCTAAGATGTTTTTCCAGTCATCGTTGCTTAATCATTATCAGGGAATTAATAATTAATTTTATTGATTACATAATCAAGAAAATTTTGGTATCTTTTGTACAGAATTTTACCTAAATAATTACCTAGGTGATTATGTTGATGAGAGAAATTATGAATGCAATAAACTTGAAAAGACCTTGAGTCGAGTCTCATGCTCTATAAAATCTCTAAAAGCTCAATATCCAGAGATTCAGTATAAATGTAAACAATGTGAGAAAGTCCTTCATCAATGTTTAAAGCTTATTACCTACCCATGATGATGTCCATAACCAAGAGTATTTCTACAAGTATGTTGAATGTGTGGAAGCTTTTCCCCAGTCAGGGAAACATTCTAAAAGTCAGGGAATTCATATTGAAAAACTCAGACAGACATAATAAATACAAGAATGCCTTGAAGTAGTCATCCAATCTAAGAAATTGTGATGCCATCCATTTTGAGCAAGTGAACCAGCAAGCAGTGACCCTACAGAAACCCCATACACTTAGATGAAGAAACAAGAGTTTAACGTAGACATCAAATATCTGACGTGGGGATGAGACCAGTGGGAACTGTGATGCCCTAACTCCATCCATTTTGAGCAAGTGAACCAGACTTACTCCATTTTGTTAAGCTAGCCAAAACCTCCCCCTGCCTTTTGTAACCAAAATAGCCTTTTGAGCAAGCAGCAACCCTGCAGAAACGGAAAGGAAATTTAGCTGAGAGCTGCAGAATTCTGTGACAACTGAAAAAAATCTTGCAAAAACCACAATCCTGTCACGAGTCTGTCTTGTCTGTCTGTGAACAGTTTTTAGATCTGTAAGAGACATCTCCCTATAATTCTAATCTGGCAGATATTGGCTTCTGTACAAGTCTGCTTATGCTAGGGCTTCCCATCCCCCACTTGAAGTGCCATATAAAAACATCGCACCCCCGCTTCAAGGTGGTCAAGAGACTGGCGCGAGCCTACTCTTGACTGGCCAGCCTAATGAAGGATCCTGGCTTAATTCGAACTCAGTGTGCTGGAATTTCTCTACAATTCCACTTGCAGGTACAACAAAATAACATAGTTCACAGTGGAGAAAATTCCTACAAATGTAAAGAATGTGGCAAAGCCTTTCATCATTTTTCGAACCTTAGACAAAGAGTATCAGAGGACTCACACTAGAGAGAAACCTTACAAATGTGAATAATGTGGTAAAGCCTTTACATGGGGCTTAACACTTACAAAACATCGGCGAATTCATACTGAAGAGAAACCCTACAGATATGAAGAACGTGGCAAAGCCTTGAACCAGTACTCAAATCTTACAAAACATCAGAGAATTCACACAGGAGTGAAGCCCTAAAAATGTGAAAAATGTGGCAAAGCCTTTACATTCTGCTTAAACTCTAGTAGTTACAGCAAAATTCATACCTGAGAGAAACTGTACAAATTTTTAAAAATGTGTCAAGGTCTTTATCCAGTATTCAAACCTTATAAAACATCACATAATTCATACTAGAGAGAAACCTTACAAATGTGAAGAATATGGCAAAGCATTAACCAGCGCAGAAACCTTAGACGACATCAGATAATTGACACTGGACTGAAACTTTACAAATGTTAAGAATGTGGCAAAGCCTTTATTTAACTAGTGCTCAAACCTTGCACAACATCAGAGAATTCACACTGGAAAGAAACCCTACAAATGTGAAGAATGTGGCAAGGACTTTAAATGGGGCTTACACCTTACAAAACATCAGAGAATTCATACTGGAGAGAAAACCTACAAACGTGAACAATGTGGCAAAGCCTTTAACCATAGTTCAACCCTTACATAGCATCAGAGAATTCATACTGGAGAGAAACCCTACAAATGTGAAGAATGGGGCAAAGCCTTTAAATGGGGCTCAATACTCTGACAAAATCAGAGAATTCACACTGGAGAGAAATCCTACAAATGTAGGAAAGCCTTTACTTCTCATTTTCGCTTTCATAGACATCAGAAAATACATACTAAAGAAAAACAATACTAATGTGAATAATTTGGCAAAGCCTTTTCACATCTTTCTCAACATCAAAAAATCCATAATACTGAGGAGAAATCCTAAAAATGTGAAGAATGTAGCAAAACTTTTAACTATTTTTCAAGGCTTATTCAACATTAGAAAATATGTACCACAAAGAAACCATAAAAATGTAAAGACTGGCATATTCTTTACTTAATGTTCAGGCCTTAGACAGTATCAGGAAAAATATATGGAAGAGAAACCCTACAAATGTAAAAATATCCAAAAATTTTTATTGCAGAAACCCTACAGATGTAATACAAGTAAAAAGACTTTTATTACAAGTATACAACTTGGACATCACCAGGGAATTCATACAAAGAAAAACATTTAACAGACAATAAATGTGCTGAAGTATTTAATTAAAACTTAACTCTAAGTACCTCAGAGGATTCACACAAGTAAAAACTAAAGGACACTTCCAGACTTTAACTTTGTGTATTCACTGTAGAGAAAAATGTAAAGATCACATAATTTGATGTTATTTTTCAAAAGAGCAATAACCTTTATCTTTTGATAAGAATAATCTTTAATGTATTCACGGATGCTTTGCCTTCAAAATATTTAAAATTATTCAAAAATATTCAAGGGGAATTCTGGGAAGATGGCTGTCTAGTGGCAACCTTTGCAGAGGATCCTGACCAGAGGGAGAAAAACTGGACATAATTGGACACTAGGAAATCAAAGGTGGGGAGGTGAGCTGATAAAGAAATCTGTAACTCCAAGGAAGGGCATTCAAGAAATCAAATAACAGTTACAAAGCCTATCTTCTAGAAGATGGGAGACCCCTCCCCCAAGCAGGAGGCACCATGTGGGGTCCCTGCAAGTGACCAGGAAAGACATTTCATTTTACCTACCTAGAGGGAGCTGCTAAACACTTGGACTCTCCAGGAAAGTTCTACTTATGAACCTAGACATCACCCCGCCTGGCATAAAATTGAACATATATTTCCCCACAATTCCTAATTCCCAGTCCACCCTTTCTCCTTTGCATGGGAGCCCGAAATTCTGACCATAGTAGATCCCAGAGTGTTTGGTCTTTTTCTGAGAGACCTGGACATAGTGTGGGCCACCAAAATACAGGACAGAGGAATCTGGGACTAGTGGGGAAGAAAGAGGGGATGGAAAGGGACACTTAGAGGGAGGAGGAATAGTCCTTTGGTTATATAGTCCTCTGGTTATATACTTTGCTTGGCTGGCTGTGGTATTTATCCTTGGTTCAGGAAGGGGGGCAGAACCTCCAGATTTGACTGTACCCACAAGCAGGAGAGTGGTCGCTTAGTGTGGACTGAGTTTGGTGGGTGGAGGCATGGTTTCCAGGTGCAACTGGGCTGACAAACAGAGGCTTACAGTGTATGAACTGAGACTAATGGGTGGGGCATGGTCCACTGGCTCCAAATGAGCCTGTGAGCAGAGAAGTGGGAGCCAATGTGGACTGACTCTGATGGGAGGGTGTGTGGACCTCTGGCTCCAACTGAGCTGATGAGCAAAGGCATGGATGCCTAATGTTAACTGAGTCCTGCAGGTGGGTTCTAGACTCCTGGCTTTGATTGTGCCCAGAGGACAAGGGTGTTGAAGCCCAGTTGGGACTTTAATGGGCAATTAGTGGCTCAACAGAGAGGACCAGACACCATACCCTTAGGGTTTCAGGACAGAACTGACTTAGAATTTATGTACCCTGCTCTCTGTTGAGCAGGGTTTGTACTGCCTGGGAGAATTCGTTGAACTCACATCTGGGCCTGCCCACATGGAGACATTCTCAGGTTGACCTTCAAAGTCCTGTAGTGGAAAAGAACTGAAGGGTGGGGGTGCAATGCCACAGTTGTCTGTACCTCTGCACAGCTGAGATTTAAACCTAATACCATGACTTCTTAGGATAGGGTAGAGCTTGAATGATTTCAAAACAAAGCCAGCTTGTGCTATCTCACCAAGTAGGTAACCAAAGTCTCTGGCCAATTCTCTGAAAGGGGCCTTTGTAAGGTTGTAGGGAATAAGTCAGAATTATAAAGCCTGGCACTTCGGTAAGAGCTGACTAACTCTACCACCTGGGAACCCCAATTCAATCTCACACTAGCAGTTTTTTTTTTTTTTCACCAGGGCTGGGTTTGAACCTGCCACCTCCAGCATATGGGGCTGGCACCCTAACTCTTTGAGCCACAGGCGTCTCCCACCCTACCAGTTCAAATAACCAAACTGTTAAAGTAAACATGGGGTGGAACCAAGGGAAGAACTCTGGCCACATGAATAACTAGAATAAATCAACTCTTGCAAGGAATGAACAAGGAGATACAACTGAAGAAGCCTTGCATAGACAAATGGCTGAAATGTCAGAATTCAGAATATGTATGGCAAATAAGATTAATAGAAAGGAAGAAAAGTTAGAAATTGAAATCCAAAGAGTAGTTCTAAATTCAAAGGCAAAGTCAACAAAGATATGGACATAATGAGAAAAGAGATAGCAGAGCTCAAGAAAATGAAAAATTTATTTGAGCAGCTCCAAAGTACAGTAGAATCCCTCAGTAACAGCTGACCAGGCAGATGCAAGGATTTCTGAAATTGAAGACAAAGCTTTTCAATGTTCCTAATCACTCAAAGAGGCAGACAAATGGAGAGCAAAAACAGATCATTTCCTGAGACAGTTGTGGAATCACCCACAAAAAACAAACATTCATCTTATAGGAATTCCTGAAAAAGAAGACAGTCCTAAAGGTATAGATGCTTTACTCCAAGAGACTAAGGAGGAGAATTTCCCAAGCATTTCAAGAGATACAGAAATTCAGATAGTAGACAGTTTCAAAACCTCAGCAAGACTCAATCCAAATAAAACATCTCCTAGACACATTGTGATTATTAACTTTGCCAAACTTAATATGAAGGAGAAAACTCTGCAAGCAGCCAGATGTAGGAGAAGCATTACCTACAAAGGGAGAAATATCAGAATGATTGCAGATCTCACAGCTGAAATTTTTCAACCCAGAGGAGTATGGTCATCAAACTTCAATCTCCTAAAACAAAACAACTTTCAGCCCAGAATCCTGTATCCAGCTAAACTGAATTTCATCTGTGATGGAGCTATCAAATACTTTATTTACATACACATGTTGAAGAAATTTGCCATAACTAAACCAGCTCCCCAGATTATTCTCAGACCCATCCTCCACAATGACAAGCACAATGCTCTATCTGTGCAGTAAATTCACCTAGAAATTTTTGAACAAAACCCAGCTTCCACATGGTGAAATAATTAAAAGTACCCACTGGACATTTGAAAAACATGACACCCAAAACACTACTATGCTTATCAATTATCTCAATTAATGTGAATGGTTTAAATTGTCTTCTAAACAGGCAGAGGTTGGCTGACTGGATACATAACCTCAGACCAGATATCTGCTGCATACAAGAATTTCATCTTACCTTAAAGATTAAAAATAGACTCAGGGTGAAGGAATGGACTTCTATAATACAGGCAAATGGAAATTGGGAAAAAGCAACAGTTGCAATTTTATTTGCAGATACAATTGGCTTTAAACCAACAAAGGTAAAGAAAGATAAGGGTAGTCACTGCAAATTTATCAAGGGAAAACATGCAACATTAAGTGATTTCAATAACATTTATGCAACCTACCAGAATGTTCCTCAGTTTATAAAGCAAACCTCACGGATACGAACAACTTAATACCTTCCTGCACTTTGATAGTGGGAGATTTTAACACCCCTTTGACAGTTTTGGATAGATCTTCCAAGAAGAAACTAAACAGAGAAATATTAGACTTAAACATGACCCTAGAACAAATGGACTTTACAGACCTCTACAGAATATTTCATCCTAATAAAATTGAATATACATTTTTTTCTCATTAGCACATGGAACATCTAAAATAGATCATATCCTAGGATACAAGACTAATCTCAACAAATTTAAAAGAGTAGAAATTATTCCTTGTGTCTTCTCAGACCACCATGGAATAAAAGTTTAACTCAACAGCAACAGGAATCTTCATACTCAAATTCATGGAAACTAAATAATCTTAGGCTGAATGATAGCTGGGTCAAAGATGAGATTAAGAAGGAAATCACCAAATTTTGGGAACAAAATGATAAGGAAGACACAAATTATGAAAAACTGGGATACTGCAAGACAGGCACCTGACCTACAAACACATGAAAAAATGCTCATTTTTAATCATCAGAGAAATGCAAATCAAAACCACTTTGAGATATTGTCTAAATCCAGTATGATTAGCCAACATAACAAAATCCCAAAGCTACAGATGTTAAAGTGAATGCAGAGAGAAAGGAACACTTGTACACCACTGACGGGAATGCATGCTACTGTGACCTTTTGGGAAAGAAGTTTGGAGAACACTTAGGGTACTAAAAGTAGACTGGCCATTCAATCCTGCAATTCCTCTACTAGATATATACCCAGATGATCAAAAATTATTTTACAACAAAGACATTTGCACCAGAATGTTTATTCCAGCCCAATTTATAATTGCCAAGACATGTAAATAGCACAAGTGCCCATCAACCCATGAATGGAGTAACAAATTGAGGTATATGTATACCATGGAATACTTTGTAGCCATAAAATGGAGACTTCACATCTTTTATGTTTACCTGGATGGATGTGGAACATATTCTTCTTAGTAAAGTATCTCAAGAAAGAATGGAAGAAAAAGTATCAATGTAGTCAATACTACTATGAAATCAATGTATAATAACCTACACATTCATATGAGTGGTAAAACATAACTACAGTCCAGAAAGTAGAATGGAAAAGGAGAGAGAGTGGCAGGGCTAGGCAGGAAGAGTGAGGGTTTTGGGGGGACCTCACCTAATGTCCATAATGCAATGGACATTCAAAACTATTAAGAAAAGAGTATAATTGTCTTCCCACAACAAATAAGTGAGGTGATGGATGTGTTGATCAGTTTGATGTAAGCATTTCATTTTGTGTATTAAAACAGTCTACTGAACCCCATAAATGCATCAGTGTACACAGTTATGATTTATTAAAATAAATTTTAAAAACTCCAAAAAGTTTAGGGCAGTGGCTCACACACTGTAATCTTAGCACTGCGGGAGGCAGAAATGGGTGGATTGCTTGAACTTAGTTATTCTAGACCAGCTTGTATAAGAGTGAGACCTTACTATCTGCTAATCAAAAAAAGCCAAACATTGTGACATGTACGTGTAGTTCCAGCTACCAGGAGACTGAAACAAGAGGATTGCCTGAGCCCAAGAGTTTGAGGGTGCTGTGAGTCAAAATGCCATGACACTCTACCTAGGGTAATAGAGTGAGACTGTCTGACACACAGAGAACAAAAAAAAAAAAATTTCAAAAGCAATTATTGACGTAGTTCAATCCTCAAATTAGTTGATGCTATAACTTTTTGTTTTTTTGAAGTGAAGATATAATATTTTGTTCACTAACACAGCCCAAGGGAATGTAGGTGTGGTGTCCAGTATAACTTTGTTCTCAATTGGTATATGAAAATATGTGATCTGTTGTTTCTGCCTCAGGGCTATGAGTGGCCATTTAATGTTATGTGAATATGATTAGTATCAATTTTTCCATGGAAGTTCAAAGGTGAACATAAACCACATGAAGACAATCTAAAGACAGTTTTTTGGGGGGGACATTTGAATCATAAATTTATGATGCATATAAGCATATGTTGGGTAATTGGGATATTTTTCCTCTGAATTAAAGGGTAAAACTTTCTACATTTTGCAAATGCATTATTTTACCACGTGTGTCTTAAGTGGTCAAAAACTGGCTCATTAGTTAAAGTATCTTTATAGTAAGAAGAAATACAAGGCTTGAATAGTATTTGATGAACTCTTACATTTTTATAGATATCACCAGACAGTAAAGATAACTTCTGTTTGAAATGTGACATAAATACTCAAATCAATGTGCACTAAATATCCTTCATCTTTAATATCCTTCATCTTTAAAGAAAGCAAAACTCTAGCAATACTGTATTAGATGATAGTAATGCTCCTTAAGTGCTTGTGGCCAAGGAGCACATAGTGAATTTCAAAATGCTTTATTTAGGCTATGGGCTAATAAACTTGTCTTGATAAATAAAAATAAATAATTTTTAATGTTTTCACATTGACGCACAATGAATGAAATGTGATTCTTCCACTAATGCTAAACTTTCTTATCTGGTCCACGATTGTAGTTAACAGGTGAAAATAACATACTGTTTTGGTAATACAGTGGAATAACCTCTTTAATAATCTCTTTCCTCAGGACCTAAATTTTGAATATTTTGTTGAATATTGTTCTAAAAGTTACTAAAAGTTATTTTCACAATGAAGATGGTATAATATAGATTATGTGGTAGTATAATTTAAAGCTTTACCTTTAAATCCTAAATCACTATTCATAAAATTTCACTT
>CAUYRH010070412.1:0-29063 GCA_963574655.1 Perodicticus potto
TTTTTTTTTTTGAGACAGAGCCTCAAGCCGTCACCCTGGGTAGAGTGCTGTGGCATCACAGCTCACAGCAACCTCCAATTCCTGGGCTCAAGCGAGTCTCCTGCCTCTGCCTCCCAAGTAGCTGGGACTACAGGCGCCCGCCACAACGCCCGGCCTTTTTTTGGTTGCAGCCGTCATTGTTGTTTGGCGGGCCCCAGGCTGGATTCGAACCCGCCAGCTCAGGTGTACATGGCTGGCGCCTTAGCCCGTTGAGCCACAGGCGCCGAGCCTAGCTTTTCTATTTTTAGTAGAGACAAGGTCTTGATCGTGCTCAGGCTGGTCTCAAACTCCTAAGCAAAAGTGTTCCTCCTGCCTTAGCATCTCAGAGTGCTGGGATTACAGGTAGGAGCCACCATGCCCAGATGTGAGTTTCCAGTGACTTCTAAAGTCACATGGAAATAAGAAAAACTCATTGGGTCTCTGTGTCACATGGGTAGAGCCCCATCCTGCCCACAGCCAGCCCTGGGAGCTTGGCCAGCCGCTGACCCATCACCGAGCCTCAATTTCTACATCTGCAGAATGGAGATGACCATGGTGTTGGCCCCGGGGTTCGCAGACGGAGAGACACACAGTAGGGTCTCAGTCCAGTTCCTTCTGTCCAACCCCCTTCCCATCACACCTATCTCTGGGAGAAAAATAGCACAGTGTTTTCTCTTTCTTTTTCTTTTTTGAAACAGAGTTTCACTATGTCGCCCTCAGTGGAGTGCTGTGGTGTCACACAGCAACCTCAAAGTCTTGGGCTTAAGCGATTCTCTAGCCTCAGCCTCCCAAGTAGCTGGGACTACAGGCACCTGCCACAGTGCCTGGCTCGTGTTGTTATTGTTGTCGTCGTCGTCGTTGTTTAGCAGGCCCAGGCCGGGTATATGTGGCCGGTGCCCTACCCACTGAGCTACGGGCACCGAGCCTAAACAATGTTTTCAGATCACAAGGTATTCTCTGATCCCTTGTCACACCTCAGCCCAGCGACCCTCTCTCTGTTGCACTTGGGGAAATTGGGCTCAGGGAGGCCCCATGCTTTGTTCATAGTCACACAGCAAGCAAGGGGCCTACTACAGGAAGGAGAGAGCATGAGCTGGGCAGAGGGCCAAAAGCCGGGGTGTGGGTGGGCAAACCCCCTCATCCCTGCCCTGGGGACCAGCCACTGGGAAAGCCAGATACTTCCCAAACCAGGCATAGGCAGCACGCACTATTTTGAGTCCTCTTACACATTACACATGCAGCAAGAATCTGGGGAGACCCATAGCGTTTGTTGTGTTGGAGAATGAGCTGCTGTGATGGCTCAAGGGAGGGGCGGTGGGGGACAAGAGTCCCCAGTGTAGGGGTGGGAGAGCCGGAGCCCAGAGGCCCACAGGCCTGGGGTGCAGCTGGGAGATGCCGATGCTGAGGCAGGAACTTGAGCACAGTGCTTTGTTTGGTACAGTGAGGATGGGGGACCAAAGGAGGTGGGGGTGGCACCTGGAGTCATCACGGGGGGGGGGGGCGGGGACCTCTGGGAACCAGAACAAGCCTCAAAGGTACCCTACCCAGGGGCAAGGAAGCTAGGGTGTGCTCCCAACTCCTAGCCGACACTGGCCATGGGGTGGGACTGGGATGGGGCCTAGGGCACAAGTCTGCCTCCATGTTGAAGCCCAGGGGCCGGCAGGGGCCATCACCAGCCTTTTCCGGATCAGGAAGCACCAACATGCTGTAGACAGGCGCCAACGGCAGAGAGGCAGTGCCTAGCTCAGGCCCGTCCACGTTCCCCTACATAGAGCACCCCGTGTGCCTGGGGGAGAGAAGGTCTGCAGCATACAGGCAGGTGGGGGGAGTCACTGGCAGCTTAGAAACCCATGTGGTATCAGCAATGGCAAGAGAGGACAAAGAGAGGAGTGGACGTTGGGGTGGGCCCTGATGGTCGCCAGCAGCTACCCTCTGGGAAGCATAGTGGTCCAGGCCGCCAACAGGAGGCAGAACCCAGAGGCTCCCAGGTGCAGGTGAGTCAGGAAGACCTGGGCAAGGCAGACGGTGCTGGAGCGGGCTGGGCTGTGAGCTGTCAAAACTGACAAGATGGAACTCCCATCCGAGACAAGGCCCAGCCAAGAGGAAATTGCTGGGAGCAGAGTCTAAACTGACCAGGGCAGGAGCAGAAAGGAAAACAGGTCCAGATAAAAGAGAGAAGGGAGCACAGCGGGGTAGCAGAAAGCAGGGGCCATAATCTTTATCTCTTCTCAAAACTGAGGGAGCTCTCTGTCCACCTAAAATATTCAGAAAGATGCTTCTTTTTTTTTTTTTTTTTTTTTTTGACAGAGCCTCAAGCTGTCACCCTGGATAGAGTGCTGTGGCATCACAGCTCACAGCAATCTCCTGTTCCTGGGCTCAAGCGAGTCTCTTGCCTCTGCCTCCCAAGTAGCTGGGACTACAGGCACCCGCCACAACACCCGGCTATTTTTTGGTTGCAGCCATCATTGTTGTTTGGCGGGCCTGGGCTGGATTCGAACCCACCAGCTCAGGTATACGTGGCTGGCGCCTTAGGCCTGTTGAGCCACAGGCACCGAGCCAGAAAGATCCTTCTTATTAGGAAAAGAGCAGGAGAAAAGAATTATTGTCAAAACCCTTACAGGCTAGGCATGGTGGCTCCTGTCTGTAATCCCAGCATTCTGAGAAGCCAAGGGAAGTGGATCCCTTGAATTTAGGAGTTTAAGAGTAGCCTGAGCAAGAGCAAGAACCTGTCTCTACCTAAAATAGAAAAATTAGCTGGGCATTGTGGCAGGCACCTATAGTCCCAGCTACCCAGGAAGCTGAGGCAGGAGGATGGCTTGACCTAAGAGTCTCAGTCTAGTCTGGGCAACGGAATGAGACTCTGTCTCCAAAAAACAAACACAACTAGCCTAAAAAAATAATTTTAATTTTTTTTAGGCTTGGCACCTGTAGCTCAGCGGCTAGGACGCCAGCCCCATACACCAGGGCTGGCAGGTTCGAACCCAGCCCAGGCCTGCCAAACAACAATGACAACTACAACCAAAAAATAGCTGGGCGTTATGGCGGGTACCTGTAGTCTAAGCTACTTGGGAGGCTGAGGCAAGAGAATCGCCTGAGCCCAGGAGTTTGAGGTTGCTGTGAGCTGTGATGCCATGGTACTCTACCCAGGGCGACATAGTGATACTCTATCTCAAAAAAAAAAAAAAAAGAAAGAAAGAACAAGCAAACACACTATGACAACCCTACCCAACCAGTGATGACACAAAAAAGGGCACATCCTCTAACCTGTCATGGGAATTTTTTTTTTTTTTGAGACAGAGCCTCAAGCTGTCACCCTGGATAGAGTACCGTGGCATCACAGCTCACAGCAACCTCCAATTCCGGGACTCAAGCAAGTCTCCTGCCTCCGCCTCCCGAGTAGCTGGGACTACAGGCGCCCGCCACAATGCCCGGCCATTTTTTTGGTTGCAGCCGTCATTGTTGTTTGGCAGACCCGGGCAGGATTTGAACCCGCCAGCTCAGGTGTACGTGGTTAGCGCCTTAGCCCGTTGAGCCACATGTGCCAAGCCTGTCATGGGAATTTTTAAGAATAAATAAGTTAATTTTTAAAAGTATCTTCTCTTGGCTCGGTGCCTGTGGCTCAAGCGGCTAAGGCGCCAGCCATGTACACCAGAGCTGGTGGGTTCGAATCCAGCCCGGCCCACCAAACAACAATGACGGCTGCATCCAAAAAATGGCCGGGTGTTGTAGTGTGCGCCTGTAGTCCCAGCTACTTGGGAAGTGGAAGCAGGAGACTTGCTTGAGCCCAGGAATTTGAGGTTACTGTGAGCTGTGATACCACGGCACTCTATCCAGAGTGACAGCTTGAGGCTCGGTCTCAAAAAAAGAAAAAAAAATTTATCTTCTCTCAAAACAGACAAAAGCTGTCACTTTAACATTTAGATATTATTTGGGCATTAAGAAATAATAGAAGTTATGGAAATAGTATAAATTGGAATTAGAAAAACTCAAACAACACAACTGGGAAAAAGGAAAACTTGAAAAGAGGTGACAACTCAGAAATGAATTTAAATAAAAGAGAAAACTAAAGAAATGAAGACTAAAACTGAAAGGAATGTAAGAACAAATAAATACTACAAATAATACCTTAAGAGAAACAAACTAAGGGAAACAGGAAAATTTAAATCAAAAAGAAATGTTAAGACCAAAAACCACAAATGCTGAGGAAAAATTATAGATATGGAAAATAGGCAAACAAGGTCCAAGATCCATATGATAGGAATCTCAGGAGAAAATCAAAGCAATGGAGCAAAATAACAAGAATATACTTCGAGAAAATTCTCAGGTCAGGTGGGGTGGCTCACCCCTTCAATCCTAGCACTCCAGGAGGCCAGAGCAGGTGGATCGCCTGAGCTCAGGAGTGCAAGGCCAGCCTGAGCAAGAGTGAGACCCTGTCTGTAAAAAAAATAGCCGAGTGTTGTGGCAGGCACCTGTCGTCCCAGCTACTCAGGAGGCTGAGGCAAGGGATCACTTGAACCCAAGAATTGGAGGTTGCTAGAACCATGAGACCATGGCTCTCTACCAAGGGTGACAAAGTGAAACTCCAAAAAAAAAAAAAAACCAAGAAAGAAAGAAAATTGTCTTAAAATTAAAATGTCTTAAAACAACGTAGTAAGTGAGCACCATTGCTCAGAGTAAAAAATACAACAAACCCTCTAAAAGAGAGGGAACTTAGAGTATCATGTACAGATATATTGGCGTAAAAGTAGCCATAAGAACAAAAACTCAAAAGTTCTCAATACCCAAATATCAGCTAACACTAAAAAAGACAGACTGACCAACCGTTTTCAACGTGCTATGCCCCGCCCCCACATCCTTCTAAGACTCCAAGTCCCCAAATCCCCTTCTCCATGGAGTTGGTTCCTGGTAAGTAAGCGTGAGAGGGATTTTCAAAAGATTTGTGGTGTGTAAGTGAGCCAGAAACCATTCTTCCCTAGAGATCAACACAGCCAGTGCAACAGCTTCTGCCCTGCCTGGGAGGCTCTGCCCTCCATCCCCGACCGCCAACTTCATGGTGGCCAAAGGTGGTGCCTTCTGGACCTCTCCATGACTCTTGGCTTTCCCGAGGCTCCAGGGCTTCAGGTCAGTGTGAGCCATGGATCTTCTGGCTACAGCTTCCCACACATCCCCAGCCCCATGCTCAGCTCCTCCTACACCCACAGAGCTCCTGATCTCTACAGTTAAGTCCCTATTTCTAGAACACACGTAGTGGCCCCATTTTCCCATGCAGACTCAGATGAATAGTCCTTTTTTTTTTTTGGCTGGGGCTGGGTTTGAACTCCCCACCTCCGGCATATGGGGCCAGCGCCCTACTCCTTTGAGCCACAGGCACGGCTCTTTTTTTTTAGACAAGAGTCTCACTCTGTCACAGCTCACAGCAACCTCAGACTCTTAAGCTCAAATGATCTCTTGTCCCAGCCTCCCGAGTAACTGCGACTACAGGCACCCACCACAACACCCAGCTAACTTTTCTATTTTTACTAGAGAGAGGGTCTCCCTCTTGCTCAGGCTGGTCTTGAACTCCTGAGCTCAGGCAATCCACCCACCTGGGATTACAGGCGCAGAAGTGGGCCTGGATAGTCTTTTTAAATAATAGAAGTGGGATCTGGGAGAAGAAAACCTCACAGAGGAGACAGTGAACCCTAATTATGAAACCTTCCTTTACAAATCAATAAAGGACTATGAGGTGAAAATCCGGCTAAGAGCTAAGAGCCTAAAACTCTGCTGAAGCCACAGGCCTAGTAAAAACAATGCTAATGACCAGTACTGTCTCCTGGTTTTCTAGATAATAATTGGTCATGACCCCTATTGGCTTCTCTGTCATTACTGCCCTGAGGCCACGTAGCTGGTGGTCATAAGGACTCTTCCCTTTTTCTGTAGATAACATCACCTTTTCAAAACCTAAAGGTAGTTTCTGAGACATCTTCCAAGCCCCAATTCAAATTCCACTGTGGCCCCACAGTCAGCATAGCAGCTTATGAGGTCAAGCAATTAACAGGGTTTGGTTCTGATCAGTCTGGCAGGAGGCTCAGCAGGTCTTCACATCCGCTGTGGTTATTTCCCTGGTTTTGGAAAGCAGAGTGTAACACACACTCTCAGCAACTGGCTGGATGGGCAGAGTGGTTCCCACCGTGCCCAGTAACACGAGGGCTGCTGTGGTAGAAATGGCCTGGTAGATACCACCTGAACTGCCACTCTCCTAAAAGAGAAAACTGACTCATATTGTAAACTTCATCACGTAGTGACACCAATTTTATATGTTCTTCAGATATATCTTTACTGAGCAACTCAACACAACTCCCAATACCTAGCAAATTAGTTTTTTCTCTGTAAGCATTTTTTAAAAACAAAAGGCCAAGCAAAGTGGCTCATGCCTATAATCCTAGTACTTTTGGGAGGCCGAGGCAGGTGGATTGCTTGAGCCCAGGAGTTCAAGACCAGCCTGAGCAAGAGTGAGACCCCCATCTCTAGAATTAGCTGAGCATTGTGGCAGGCACCTGTAATCCCAGCTACTCAGGAGGCAAGAGGATCTCTTGAGCCCAAGAGTTTGAGGTTGCTGTGAGCTATGATGCTACAGTACTCTACTGATGGCAACAGACTGAGAGTCTGTCTCAAATAAATAAATAAATAAAAATGAGCTGTTGGCTCCACCTAGCAGTGACAGCAGCACATCTTTGACATCTTACCAGAGGCCTATCCACTCTCCTGCCCTCTATCATAGCTAGATCTGGGGATTGTGATTACTTCACATCCCACAAGGTAACACTGCTCCACCAGGCAACTTGGACCCGATGAACAAGAAGTAATAAATGTGCTAGAAATCTTGGTAAGACTCATGCGTGTCAGTGGGTAGGACGTGAACCCAACAAAATGCCTAACATCTTGGCAACATTCCCAGGGTACAATGGTCTGGGCCGTGTTGAGATGTCCCCTCTAAGAGGAAGACCAGTTGCTGCACCAGGCATCTCCTGTTACTAAGAAAGCAGCATAACATTTAGTGGGGCTCTTCAGATTTGGGGTGCAACATAAGGTCACTACCTTGAAGTACTCCGCTTGGCCATCTGGTGACCGTAGTGATACTCTGTGATGAGCTATGGAGCACTTTTTCTAGAGTGAGTTCTCGGATTTAATTGTCTGACCTCGCACACCTCATCGAGGTGTCCCCTTCCAACTGACGTACTGGTAGCCTGTGAAGCTGCCCGTGTGAGCAGGGCCAGGAACAAGAGAAGGCTCTGCACTGTGCTCAGGCTGGTCCGCCAGCTGCTGTTCCACTTGGCCCAGTCAACCCAGCAGACCCAGTGGCCCAGAGCGGTGTTTGGGACAAGCAAGGATTCCCCAGGGAGCCTTTGGCAGGTGGGTCACAGAAAAGACTATGAGAATTTTGGAGTAAAGTGTTCCCCTTTTGAAGAACAGCTTCTGGCTCACCCTTAAGCCTCAGTAGAGACTAAAGATGTGACCTTGGGTCACAAATTTACCGTGTGATCTGAGCTGCCCGTCTTCAGCGAGGTGCTATCTAACCCAACAAGTTATAGGTTTAGCTGTGTGTGATGATCACCATTATCAAGTGGACATACGAGCTCAGACTTGGGTGGATCCTGAAGGCACAAGTCATCGCACAAGTAAACGGGTCAGGTGGCTGTGCACCCGTGACGCTGCGTCAGCTCCTCCCCCGCAGTCTGCAAGTGAGGTCATGGCAGGCAGGAAGTGTCCCTCAGGATCAGCTGACTGAGGAAGAAGAGCTTCAGGCCTGTTTTATGCATGGCTCTGGGGCACCATCTCAGAGTGGACAGCTGTAGCTCTCCAGCCCCAGGAAGGGGTGACCCTGAAGTGTCTGGGGACAGAATTGCAAGCAGTGCACTCAGTGTCCATTTTGCATAGGAGAGAGGATCAGAGCTGTGGATGAACATGGACTCATGGGCAGGGATTTGGAAGGAACGATATGGGATGATTGCGTCCAAGGTCTGGGGAAGAGGCACGAGGATGAATCTCTTTTAATGGGCACAAGCGGACAAATCCACAGTTGTGTCTCATGTAAATATTCACCAGAGGCCAGCTCATGGAGATTTCTCTGGAGACACATGTGGACCAGATGACTGGTTCCAAGGATTTGGCTCGGCCAATTTCTCTAGCTGCCCTGTTTTGCGTGGTCTCAGCAACGTGCGCTCCCCCTCACCAAGGAAGACAGGTCTGCAGCCACTGCTGAGATGCTGAGAGCCTACATACTCTTTCCCCGGGACCAGCCAGCCACTTCAGGGCAGGTTGGTTCCATTGAACCACTCCCACCATAACAGAGACAGCAGCTGGATTTTCCTGGAGTTGTCAGTTGCTCTGAATATAGATTTGTCTTCCCTGCCTACAATGCCTCTGCCAAAACTGCCATCCATGGGCTTACACTTTTATTGTTTCACACAGAGTCTGTCTCTGTCACCCTGCGTAGAGTGCCATGGCATCAGCCTAGCTCACAGCAACCTCAAACTCCTGGGCTCAAGTGATCCTCCTACCTCAGCCTCCTAAGGAGCTAGGGTTACAGGCATCAGCCACAATGCCCAGCTAGTTTTTCTATTTTTAGTAGAGATGGGATTGTGCTCTTGTTCAGGCTGCTCTCAAACAAAAGAGAACATCCTGAACTCAAGCAATCGACATGCCTCAGCCTCCCAGAATTATAGGCGATTATAGGCGTGAGCCACCGCACATGGCCAGCAGATCATTATTGTTATTGAAAACATTGCTTCTGGTCAAGAGCTCAGTTTTCTACAAATGAAGCACACCAGCAGATTTATGCCCACTACATTCTCCATCTTGCCAAGCTCCCCGTCACCCTAAGCAGAGCACTTTTGAACTGAATGATGCCCTTTCCTTGGCTGGGTAATGATGGGCTGTGGGACTGCAGGATGCAACAGGGACTCTGACCAGCCACCACTGAGCCAGCGGGTAAGGGGGGAGGCAGGGTCCTAGGACAACTGAGTCTGACTCCACAGGAACCGGGTCACTGTAGGGAGGCCTATGCCTGGAAGCCAGGAGACTGTCTGAGGCACCCTTAATACTCCCCTGTCTTATGGTGAAAATTTATGGGAAGCTAGGCACAGTGGCTCCCGACTATAATCCTAGCACTCTGGGAGGCTGAGGCAGATGAATCACCTAAGGTCAGTTTAAAACCAGCCTGAGCAAGAGTGAGACCCTATCTCTACTAAAAATAGAAAAAAACTAGCTGGACATTGTGGCAGTTACTTGGGAGGCTGAGGTAAGAGGATTGCTTAAGCACAAGAGTTTGAGATTGCTGTGAGCCTTGATGACGCCACAGCACTCTACCCAGGGTAACAGAGTAAGACTCTGTCTCAAAAAAAAAAAAAAAAAAAACTATTGAGGGTGGCACCTGTGGCTCAGTGGGTAGTGCCAGCCCGAAATACCAAGGGTGCCTGGTTCAAACCTGGCCCCAGCCAAATTGCAACAACAACAACAAAAAAAAATAGCCGAGCATGTGGCGGGCGCCTGTAGTCCCAGCTACTTGGGGGGCTGAAGCAAGAGAATCGCCTGAGCCCAGGAGTTGGAGGTTGCTGTGAGCTATGTGATGCCACGGCACTCTACTGAAGGTGATAAAGTGAGACTCTGTGTCTAAAAAAAAAAAACTATGGGAAACTATAGGAACTCCAAAAGAGGAAGGCCCCCTGATGGCATAGACCCTTCAGAAATGAAGGTTTGGGTCACAAAGAGGGAACAAATTCTCATAATTCTTTCCTTCCCTGTCTCACATCCTCAGTTACCTGTAGTGCTTCTTGGGCATCGCTGCTCAGATCCCTGTATCCACCCCACTCAAAAAAGTTAAGTCTAGTTGAAGGAGCATAATCACACCAAATTACAAAGGGACAGCCTGTGCTGGCCGGCTGTTGGCCCCATCACATCCTCATGCTGCTGGAAACGGTGCTCCCTGGCTCCCTCCTGTGAATTACTGGGTTAGAGCACAGCATGGAGAACTTGCAGTGAGGTTTACAAGGTGAGTGAGGTGGGGGCTCTTATTCCCAGGAGGCCAGGCCTCCCCATACGGCCCCTCCCAGGCCTCTGCATCTTCTGTGCCCGCGTGGGGCCCAGCCAGGCACAGTAACCATTCCTCTGCCCCACCCACACTCCTATTGACCACTATTTCCCTAATAGTGTGATGTGTCTGTTTCCTGGGGTGGGGGCAAAAGAGGAGGGAGGAAGAAGAGTGAGGCAGAGAGCCAGCGACACTAAGAGGCACCAGTAATTGAAAGGAGCATGTCAACTAGTGGGGTGGGCCTTGTGGGGCTCCCGAGTCATACACGCAGAGGATAAAAAGAAGGAAAGAAAGAAATTTGAACCCCAACTGGATATTTAATGATTTTTAGGGGACTATCGTTCACTATTTTTAGGCATGAAAAGGGCGACTGTGAACTTGTTAAAGGCTGCTCATTGTTCAGTCTCCTGCTGAGATGGTCCAGTGACATGACGTCTTGGGTTTGCTGCAGGCAGGGGCAGGGGCAGGGAGCATGGACCAAGCCTGGCCTCAAGGCTGACCCTGGAGCTGGAGGTGGGCAGGCTGGGGGTGCGCCAGCATGGTGTCTAGGGTGGGGTGGGGGGTGTGCACACGGCTGTCGCCCACACTGAGGAAGGAGCTGCAGTGGAGCTCAGGCTCCAGCAGGGGTCTTGGTGGGAATGCCAGAGGTCTGCACAGGGCAGAGGCCAGGGGAAGGGGGAGAAGTGGGCACTGTTGAGTAATGTCCGTGCATCAGGGAAGTGGAGCATTGTCCAGTGGGCAGAGAGCCTCAAACTAGAGAGGGGGGACACAGGAGCACTCTAACCTCAGGCTTTGAGGGGGGCAGCTCTGTACCTGGCATTTGGTGTCCCCTCCTGCTCTCTAGCCACCCCTTTCTCTCACCTCAGGGCCTTTGCACACACTGTTCTGGATCCTGAAGTGCTCCCCTGAGGACTCAGTGGGCAGCTGCCTTCTCATTCTCCATCTTCAGCTCTCAGTTCAAGCGCCGTCTCTGAGGAAAGAGCTTCCCGCCCATCCTTGCTAAACTGGCTTGGTGCCCACCCACCCTCCACCCACCATGCATCAGTTTCTTTTTGCTGCTGTAACAAACCACCACCAACTTAGTGGCTCAGAACATACAAATATATTCACTTACCAGTTCTACAGATCAGAAGCTAAAATCAAGGTGTCAGTAGGGCTGGAGACTCTAAGGGACTATCCCCTTCCTTGCCTTTTCCAGTTTCTCAAAGCTGCCTGCGTTCCTTGGACTGGGGCCCCTTCCTCATATCATTCTTTGACTGCTCACTCTGATATTGTCTGTTGTATAAGGACCTTGTGATTACATGGGGCCCAGCTGGACATTCTAGGATGATGTCTTCAGCTCAAGATCCTTCATCTCATCTGCAGAGTCCTTTGGGCCATAGAAAGTCACAAAATCTCAGGATCTGGGGATCAGGTCACCTCCTGTCCCTCCCCTTCTCACCACATAAGTTTCTGTCACTCCACCTGTTTGGCACCCTCACTGCACTGACTCCAGGTTGGAATTCTTGTGCTCATTTGTTTCCATTTATCACCTGCTCCGCCTGTTCCATGTCTGGTTCCTCCATAGTTCTTTTCCTGGCACTAACATGTTGGTTCATGTGTTCAATGAAGATAAAGATGAACAGATGGGTGAACGTCTGGACGGTTTTGTGGGTGGTTGAGTGGAAGGATGGCTAGACGGGTGGATGAGTGGATAGGTGGATGGGTGGATAGATGGATGGGTGGATGGATGGCTAGATAGCTGAGTGGATGGGTGGATAGATAAGTGGATGGGTGGATAGTTGGATGGGTGGATGGATGGGTGGATAGATGGACGGATGGATGAGTGGATGGGTGGATGGATAAGTGGATGGGTGTATAGTTGGATGGGTAGGTGAATGAGTGGATGGATGGATAAGTGGATGGATGGGTAGGTGAATGAGTGGATGGATGGATAGGTGGATGAGTGGATGGATGGGAAAGTGGATGGATGGGTTCATGGATAGGTAGGTGGATGGATAGATAGATGAATGGGTGGATGGATAAGTGGGTGGCTGGCTGGGTGATAGATGGATGGATGGATGGATGGATGATAGATGGGTAGGTGGATGGAAGGATGGGTGGGTGTGCTGGTGGGTAGATGAATGGATAGATAGACAAGTGGACAAATGAATGAATGAGCATCCTCCCACATGCAGGACAGAGGAGAATATAGACTTCTGCTCAGATTCCCAAGATGCACCTTCTATCACAGAGGGGCCCAGTCTAACTGGAGAGGGGAACAGAAAGGGGAAGAGAGGTCCCACTCATCCTTCACTATCAGGAAAGCCAGCTCGACCTTGGAGAGTTCACTTTATCTCAAGAGTTGAAACAAGAGGGCCACAGAGGTTCCTGGAGAATCTTAGCTCTGTAAGAGTTGAGTCAAACAGAAGGGTGAGGGAGCTGGACCATGCTCCCCAGCAGAGCCAGCCACCATAGAAAGGAATGAAGCACTCACATGTGCCCACTTTTCTCCATCATTACACTGTCACCTCCTCAGGGAGGCCGTCGAGATCTCTGTGGCCCCCTGTGTGCCTTCTTAGTTGCCGGCGCAGTTTTGCATGTGTTTCGTTTGATTCTGGTCTGCCTCCCAGCTTGACGTCAGCACTAAAGGCAAGGACCTTACCTGTCCTGTTGATCAGCACGGAGCACAGTGCCTGGCACCAGCAGGTGCTCAGTAAATACTCGCAGTGTGCAAGGATGGGGTCAGAGGGCCCTGCTGCCTTGCTGGCTACAGAGGGGTCCTGGAGGGCTGGTCCACGCTGGTCCCATCATCAAGGGACCAGTAATGCAAGTGTAGCCCATAGGCAGACCTGGCAGGGAGAGATCTCTGCCCAGAACTGGCCTCTTCCTCTCAGGCCCCCAGCAGAGGAAGGTCCAGACCCGCACCCTTGGGAGAGGGCCTGGGGAAGAGTGTAGGACCACTGAGTCTGTTTGCGAGGCTCCTGGCAGGGACAACTAAAAACTAAGTTCCTTCCTACTAGGAGGGGCAAGGAGGACACCTGATGGCAGGAGTGGCTGTCCAGAGCATGAAGACAGAAAGTGAAGGCCAGAAGAGCAAGGACCATGCCTCCTTCATCTCCAGGGGCAGAGTGAGGAAGGAGTGAAGAGAGGGAGGGAGAGAAGAGTGATGCCACTAAGCCAGGGCAGAGTGTTTCTGAGATTTGAGAAGAATTTTTCCACCCAGGATCGGATCTTTCCCTTACTGTGACTCTTTGAGGAATTATTTTTTTTCGGCCCAGGCTAATGTGCAGTGGCATCACAGCTCACTGCAACCTCGAATTTCTGGGCTCAAACCATCCTCCCACTTCAGTCTCCCAAGTAGCTGGGACTACAAGGTGCATGCCACCATGCCTAGCTAATTTTTCAATTTTCTGTAGAGATGCTCTCACTACATTGTTCAGGCTGGTCTCAAACTCCTGGCCTCCAGCAAACCTCCCATCTTGGCCTCAGAAAGTGCTGGGATTATACTTGGGAGGCTAAGACAGGAGGATCACTTGAGCCCAGGAGTTTGAGGTTGCTGTGAGCTATGACAAATGACACTCTACCAGAGTGACAGAGTGAGATTCTATCTCAAAAACAAGAGCTGGGCGCCTGTAACTCAATGGTTAGAGCACCGGCCCTGTGCACAGGGGGTGGTGGGTTCGAACCTGGTCAGTGTCTGCTAAACAAAACAAACCCAAAAAGTACTGATATTACAGGCAGGAGCCACCATGGTCGACATGAGCCATTATTTTTTCAAACTTGACAGGTGAGAAAATCAAGGCCGAAGGTGGGAAACTAAATTACCCAAATTTCACCCATGATTGGAGGCAGCCACTAGCTCTTTCCAACCACGCCTTTGGGAGCTCAGCCTCTGGCCCATCCTCCAGCCCAGCCCACCCCTCTGTGAGGACCAGGGTGGCTGCCGTGGACTGAATATTTATACACTGACTTGGGAATTCATACTTGCAAACCTAATCCCTGGTGTGTGAGAGGTGGATCCTTTGGAGGTGATTCGGTCATGAGGATGGCGTTCTCCTGAATGGGATTAGTGTCCTTTATAAAAGAGGCCCCAGCCAGCTCCCTGCCTCTTCCACCCTGTGAGAACACAGCAAGAAGACAGCTGTCTCTGAACCAAGAATCAGGTCCTCTCACCAGACACTAGATCTGTCGGTGCTTTAATCCTGGACTTCCAGCCTCTAGGACAGTGAGAATGTTGTTTAGAGGCCCCCAATCTGTGCTGTTGTGTTACAGCAGCCCCAACAGACCAAGACTTCAGCAGTGGGACTCCACAAAACTCAGGCAAAGAGAGAGCTTCCCATACCAAGCACCTCTCATTTATTTTGAGAGAAACAAATTTCCATACCAAATAAGGCGGTGGACCTCAGAGCCTCTGCCCACTTCACACAATTCCTTTTAAGTGTCCAAACGCAATTACACTTGGAACTTGTCTGCATTCGGCCTCCCCCGGCCTCCCATGTAAACAAGCGGCCCAGCTGGGCCCCAGCTGGCTGCCCTGGGAGAGGAGGGGATGGGTCATCACCCTGCCTGCTGCCTGCCAGCCTCTCTCTCAGCCTCGGGTGTGGCCCATGAGCCTTCAGCATCTCGGAACCCTCTGACCTCCCCGGAAAAAAGACCCCAGGAGGCAGCTGGGCCGGGTTGTACGGGAATGATCTGAGACTCCCTCCTGCCAAGGTTTACCCTTGGGCTGGACAAGGAGGAGGGTTCCCAGGGGAGGGGCGGGGGGTCTCTTCAAGGTGCCCATGGAGGCACACCTCCCCCAGTCTGGGTACCGTTTGTTCCTGCAGGGAAAGCTCGGAATTCCGCTGGGCTTTCTGGACCGTGAGAAAGTTGGCCCAGGGCAGGAGAGGGCCACCCCACGCTGTCCTCACAGCCACCCCATTGGGTCCAACCCTCACATCCTTGGGCTGGGTGCCCTGGGCACTAACCCATTCCAGGACTCCTAGGGGCTCGAGGTGGTTGGGGGGCCTGACTCATCTTCCCACTGAGCAGCACTCACACCAGCACCATAGCTGCCAATTTCTCTGCGCACTAAGCGTTGTGATTTTCCATTTGCACCATCTGATTACTATTAGGGTTGGGGAAAAGGGAATTCCTGGCTCCAAAAGCCCTTAGGGGGACCTCGACAGATTCCAGGTGGGAAGGAGAGTGGGGTACCCTCTGGGTGGTGTCGCCTGTCTCTCAGCCAATTCTGCACCACCCCTGCATGGATCACTCACCCCACTGCCACTGCCCCAACTTCCCTGCATCAGACCCTCAGTAATTGAAACAATGGGGTGGGGACCAGCCAGCCTGCCAGCAAATGCACACTGGGAGCAGGACAAAAGTGCCAGGCAAGTGCACAGCCCAGTGCTCCCTCTCCCGGGCAGCCTGGCCTAGCAGCAGAATACGGGGGAGATTAACAGCTGGACTCGGGCTGCAGTGCTCGGGCCAGCCTGACGTCACCAGGCAGAGAGATGAGTTCCCAGTGGGGCTCTGGGGGGGCTCCAGTGGAGCGGGGCATTCCTTCCCGAAGCCTCATCCCTGCTCAGCGCCTCCTCCTCCTCTCCCCACCCCCTCCTGCCGGGCCTGGAATTGGGTTTGGGGCGGATTCTGCTTCCAAAGCCATCTCCTCCAGCAGGCGAGGGCTCGTCCTCCACTCTGAGCTCGCATTTTCCGAGGCTCCGGGCAGTGCTCAACGCTGGCTTGCTGCCCTAGTGGGTCGGCTGGAGGCAGGAGCTACTGGAGCAGCCCTCCACAGAGGGAAGGCTCGGTGGATCAGGACAGCAGCAGGTAGCTCCGAGGGGCCCAGGGGCCTGGGGTGGGTGTTCCAGGAAGCGGGGCTGCAGGGTGAGGGCCAGGAAAGAAAGGAAAATGAAGTGGGCACCATCAGGGCTGGCAGCTCCCAGAAATTCCAAGGTTCTAGGAGGGAGCCCTGAGACCCTAGAGCTGCTGTCACCCAGAGAAGGACTTCCTCCACCACTCCGGAGGCTCCAGGGCTCCCAGGGACATGAGGGAACTTGGAGAGCCCCCTTCCTGGGGCAGGTCCTGACACCCAACTGTCCTCAACCCTGGCCCAAGCCATTCTCTACTTCCAGCCCCTGCTCTTTCTTCCTGGGGGTGGGGGCTCCCACTCTGCCCTTCCCCCAGCCTGGCTGGCTGTGCAAGCATGCTTTGTGGAAGGACCAAAGGGGAACACCCAGTGGGCAGTGTCCCAAGCACAGGGAGACAGCACACACAGACTTCCCTGGGTGCTGAGCCCCACCTGGGGACAGCTGAGGGGCAGGTCCACGGTGGAGGGGGGCCACACTGAAGGGTCAGAGGGTGGGCAGCCGCAGTCTTACCTTCTCCCAGGCCTCAGTTTCCCCAGGGCCGGAGTGAGGAAACACAGGCTCTATCAGGCTCTGAATCAGGGAGGTGACAGACCCCTCTGATGGCCAGTGCCTGCAGGCCCAGCCCTGGCCAGGGGACAGGAGAGGGACTGGGTCATGGGGTGGGGTGAAAGAGGAGGGGCTTTATGAGGGCAGGCTGGGAGACAGACAGGTGGCCTGGCCACCTGAGGGTGCTTGTCGGGGGGGAGGTCAGGCATGAGGGGAGCTGGGGTCAGCTTTAGTGGAAACTAGTTCTGTCCCAGCCCAGATCCCACCCAGAAGAACACAGGCACTCATGCATCCCACACACATGTTACACACATGTTCTTTAATATGGCTCATCTGGGGTCCACTTGGCTTCTAGATCTCTCTATGCATGAGTAATATTATAGGCAGGGACACCCCACAAGGATCAAGTTGGAATGGTGAGCTAGGAGCTCTTCCGGTGCCCACCTGCAGCCGGAGACCCCTCCACAACTCTTGGGGCACCAGTTGGCCAGCTTGGGTCAAGCCTGGCCAGCCAGGGTGAGAGGGTAAGGTTCTCCTGAGTCAGGACATCCCGGGGACCACCCAGACCTAGGGGGTGGTGGGTGTCTGGAGGTGTCACCAATAGTGGGTGCCCAGGGCCAGGAAGGATGAGGGTAGGCAGGTAGGCCTGGGGTTGCAAGTACAGGACAGCGGGACAGCACGGGCAAGCCTAGCGCTTGGAGTAGCATTCGGCCTGCCCATGACGGTGGGACCGTGGCCCAACCAGAGGCAGCTGCGCAGGCCTAAGGGCCCAAGGGAGCAAGGTGGCCAAATGGGCGAGAGTCTGGGAGCGTCCCCTCAGAGATGCCTTGGCGCGGGTAGCTCTGGGAGGTAAGGGTTAAAGAGGGGGCGGGCCACCTGAGCAGACAGGCACCCTTTTCAGCCAATGGCAGGTGCGGCGACCGGACCGCGGACCGCCCCTGGGCGGGAGGAGGAGGTGGCGGGTGGGTGTGAGTGGCGTGGCGGGGCGGACCCGCCCGGAGCTGGCGACGAGCAAAGAATTTCTGGGGAGTTGAGCCGAGCAGGCTGCCCAGCGCTCCCTCCAGGGAGGAGAAGGGCCCAGGAGCCTGCGGCAAGGCCCTCTCCACTCACAGCCTCAGTTTCCCCGCCTGCACCTCAGGGAGGAATAGGTGCTTGCCTGTGGGGGCAGAGCTCAGGTTGGGGGACAGGGATCAGTTCCAGGCGGGTGGACCAGTCTCTGACTCGGTCGCCCCCTCCTCATGTTCCCTTTCCCCACCTGGGAGCCAGGCAGTGCTGGGGTCCTCCTGGAGGGTCCCTCCTGGACAGCCCCCTGAGACGTTCCTCTTAATTCTCTCTGCAGCTGTTCTGGTCTTGACAACACACAAGCCTGCAGAGCTGCAGCCTGTGCACAGGTATGGGTGTGCCCCTGGACAGGGGACCTCACACCCGGAACCTAATCGCACCCCTTTCAGAAGAGGAGTGGGAATGCCTGTCTCACAGCTGGTGATGAGGACCACACCAATGATGGTGTACCCTGGCACAGAGCCCAGCTGGCATTGGTTGACCCTAGGGTTAGCGGTGGTAACAGTGATGCTGCTGACCACATTGTCCTGCCTCCCAGGCACCTGTAGGGGACAGATGCAAAACTTACCCCGTGATAAACACAGGCCTAGCCAGAGGCCTCCTCCTCCAGGAAGTCCTCCCTGTCAGAATCGCTGCTGTCCTGCTGTCCTGTTCCCCTGCTAGGACTAATTGCTGGGAACCCTTGTCCCACACCAGCTGGGCACAAAGGAGGTGCCCAGAAAATGTGCATAGCTAAATTTGTATCTCCAGAAGCAGTCTGGCTCCAGAAATCTTGCAGACTGAGCAAGAATGAGGAAGGAGAGGACTTCTTTTCCAGTGAGGGGCAGTAGGACTGCACAGAGTTAACATGAGTCCAAATGAGGGAACCCAGGCAGGAGAGGACTGTGCCCAAAGGGGTGACCTGCTCCTGAGTCTCAACTGAACAGTCCCACAAAGCCCCTGGCCCCAAGGGCCTCCAAGGCAAGCTCCAGACCTGGAAAGCCCTGGGGGACAGGGTTCTGGGAGATGGTGGGGTGGAGAGCAGCTGTCAGTGGGCCCCTGCCGCCCCCATCTACTCTCTGTCTCTGGGCTTTTGCCAGGTGGGTGTGCAGGCTGGTGAGCTGTCAGCAGGAGTCCATACTGGCCAGGCCAGGAGATGGCGGGAAACTGCTCCTTGGAGGCCCATCCCACTAACAGGAACAAGGCAAGTGCCACTATGTGGGGGTGGGGGGGGCCAATATGCCCCTGAGGGATGTGGGTGGGAGGGGCAGGCCCAGCCCAGCATTTCCTCTCCCCACCCCGCCCAGGCCCCACCCTCTATCTCTGGACTTGTGGGCAGTGGGCCACTCTGGGCTACGTGGCCTGGCATTGGTTACCTGGGCTCTTAGATACCCTTGAAGTCCCTTGCCATGCTGACCCTGGGGTTATCTTTTATTTTTTATTTTTATTTTTCCTTTTTTTGAGACAGAGTCTCACTTTGTCACCCTCAGCAGGGTGCTCTGGTGTCAAAGCTCGCAGCAACCTCAAACCCAAGTGATTCTCTTCCTCAGCCTCCCAAGTAGCTGGGACTACAATGATGCCCGCCACAATGCCCAGATATATATATATAATATATATAAATATATATATATATATATATTTTTTTTTTTTTTTTTTTGCAGTTTTTGGCCGGGGCTGGGTTTGAACCCGCCATCTCCAGCATATGGGGCCGGCGCCTTACTCCTTTGAGCCACATGTGCCACTAACCCCAGGTATTTTTAGAGATGAGGTCTTGCTCTTGGTCAAGCTGATCTTGAACCTGTGAGCTCAGCCTCCTAGAGTGCTAGGATTACAGGCACGAGCACCCGGCTTTGGGGTCATCTCCACCAGCCTTGCAAGTTCTCATCTCATCTCTTCCCTGTAGAAGAGGGTTAGTCAGCTGTTCACTGTGGCCAGGCCCTGCCAGGAAGCCCCAGGATACCCAGGTGGCCCAGATGCTGTGAGCTCCTTGGAGCCTGGCTGCTTTGGGCCACCTGCCAGCATTGGTTGCCCTGCCTGGGACTCATTAGTCATGGATTTACTTCCCATCTCCTGGCTCCAGCCCTGAGACTCTGGCAACCCAGCTGACCTACCTCCTTCCATCCTCCCTCTATGAGCCCCTACTTCTCTAAGCCCCTAGAAAAGTGGAAAAGTCTAGAATTTCCTTCTGAATCCTGGACAGAGCCCTCTCAAGTTGGAAGGCTCCCTTGAAATTCCAAGTCCAACTTCTTTTATGTTTGAGGAGACCAAGGCTTACACCAGGGTAGTAACTTGCCTGGGGTCAGCCCATAGGTCAGAGGCAGACCCTAGGATCCTTGTCCCCTGTGCACTCACTCCTCCTCACAGTGACTGCTGTGAAATGGCTGCTACAGAAGCCAGAGATCAGACTGGCCGTGGGGGGCTCCATGAATCCCAGAACAAAGGCAGAGCTCAGGGAGGGGCCTGGCTCCAGAGCAGGCATTTGACAAGGGAGTATGGATGTGGCTGGTAATGGCAGCTACATGCCCAGTGACTCACCCAGCCTCCCTCTCTGACTCCAAGGAGGGGATTGCAGACTTTTTCCAGCATGCAAGAGTCACTGAGTGATCTGACCCCACTGTGTCCAGCCCCTGAGGCCCAGTTCCATCCTAGCGTCCAAGCTGGTCCTTGGGCCTGTTTGGGCACTGAGTCGTACAAATTCCTAGGTCTGGTTCCCCAGCAGAGAGGAGCATCTAAGAACTGTAGTAACCAAGTCACCCACAGGAAAGGAAAGCATAAGCTAAGGGGGGGCCTGGTGGGGCGGGAGGGGAGAGAGGCAGACAGATGCTGGGCCACTAAGTGTATCTAGAGGGTCGCAGGCAGTGCCTTAGTGCTTGCCCTGGCCTCAACAAGTCGCCCTAAAGCTTTGCCAATACCTCCAGTACTTGTTTGCAGCATGCCCTTGACCTGAGCCAGGCCAGAAGGTCCCTCCCTTTGTGATGCAGTGTCAAGCCCAGAGAGCAACGTCAGGACCCAGCTTTCAGCCAGAGCTGGGAGTCGTCTGGAGGGTGGCAGCGCAGATCCTATCTTGAGAACCTTCTCCTTTGTTTCATTGTAGAGCCATGAGCAATAGAACACTAGCCTTAGGGGAGAGTACTGGGTGGACCAGCCATGTCTACTGGGGTGCAGGGAGGGTAGAGGGAGACCCTGGGCAGGCAACCTTTGCCTCTGGGAAGGAGAGGCCAAAACGGCCGCCTGATAGCTGAATCCAGCTTGTGGATGGGTTGTGCTTGGCCTGCACAGTGGTTTTTAAATGTTAACATTTAAAGATCGAGATATCATATTGCAATCTAGAGTTCTGGCTTCTCCAGGGAGAGAGTAAGAAGCCCAGCCGCTCCAGCCCAGCAGCTGGAGCAGAGCAGGCTGCCCATTTCGCCACCTCACTGGGTCTCACCGGTTTCTTGCACCTGGCCTTCCTCCGTGCATTTCCATGCCAGCCTAGACCCTGGGGGCAGGACTGATAACTCAGACCAATTGTGAAGACGTTGTAACACTTCCCTATAGCTTGTTAAATAGCTATTGCCTCTGCCTCTCCCTGGGGACCCCCTGAACTGTACCTCAATCCAGAAGCCCAAGGGTGATGCTGGCTTAGCAAGGACCCACCTCTGAGCCCATGATGGGACAGGGTCCTGCTCAAGCTATGGTCAGGATTCACCCACACACACACTCTTTTTTTTAACTTACAAATGATTATTTACTCACTTATTTGAAGGAGGGTCTCCTTCTGTCACCCAGGCTGGAGTGCAGTGGCATCATCATAGCTCACTGCAGCCTCAAACCCCTGGGCCCAAGTGATCTCCCTGCCTCAGTCTCCCCAGTAGCGAAAGTACGGGCCCATACCACCATACACCATACCCAGCCATTTTTAAACTTTTTTTTGTAGAGACAGGGTCTGGCTATGTTCCCCAGGCTGGTCTCCAACTCCTGGGCTCAAGTGATCCTCCCATCTCAGCCTCCCAAAGTGCTAGGATTTCAGGCATGAGCTATCATGCCAGGCCAAGTTTACTTCTTTAAATAAATATTTTCATATTTTGCTTTGAAACATTCCAAGTATACAAGCATGTGCAAGAACAGTGCGATGCACACCTGAGCAGGCACAGTCCTGACACATTCGTCTTTAACCCTTCATCGCCTGTGCACCACTTGATAAGTAGACTTCTTCCCCAGAACTATTTGAAAGTGAATTACAGACACCACGCCCTTTTGCCCCCAAATAGCCTATATCTTCTAAGAACACAGGCACTTTGTACAGAGCCACACATATTTTCATATTCAGAAAATTTAACAGTGACAGGATGCCTTTATCTACCTACATGGTCCATGTTCACGTTTTCCCAGTTGTCCCAGTCACCATCATTTAGATCCAGTATGTATACGTATACTCTAGGATCACACCAACGTTGCATTTGTTAGTGATGTCGCTCAATCTGGAAAAGCCCCTCAGGTTTTTTTGCCTTGCCGGACGTGGACATTTTTGGACAGAGCCTGCTGTCATTTCCCTTGCTTGCAGTGCTGCTGCCTGTGTTGCCAGCTCTAGGCTCTGGGACACAGAGAGGTGGCCTTAGTGGGGTCAGGGGTGTTTTCTGTTTGAGCCACTGCCAGTTAGTTGCTCCACAGCCAGTGACCCTACAGATGCCCCTAAGCCTCCAATCAGGACCCCCACGCCAGGTCCCAGGTACAGGTCTGCGGCGGGGCCGGCGGCATCACCAGCTCTCTCCCCTCCGTACCTGCACAGATGTGTCCCAGCGTGAGTGAGGCCCCGGAGCTCTACAGCCGAGGCTTCCTGACCATCGAGCAGATCACGATGCTGCCGCCGCCAGCCGTCATGAACTACATCTTCCTGCTCCTCTGTCTGTGTGGCCTGGTGGGCAACGGGCTGGTCCTCTGGTTTTTCGGCTTCTCCATCAAGAGGAACCCCTTCTCCATCTATTTCCTACACTTGGCCATCGCCGACGTCGGCTACCTCTTCAGCAAGGCCGTGTTCTCCATCCTGAACACGGGGGGCTTCCTGGGCACGTTCGCCGACTACGTCCGCAGCGTGACCCGGATCCTGGGGCTCTGCATGTTTGTCACCAGCGTGAGCCTGCTGCCGGCCATCAGCACGGAGCGCTGCACGTCCGTCATCTTTCCAGCCTGGTACTGGCGCCGGCGGCCCAAGCGCCTGTCGGCTGTGGTGTGCGCCCTGCTCTGGGTCCTGTCGCTCCTGGTCACCAGCATCCACAACTACTTCTGTGTGTTCCTTGGCCGAGAGGCCTCCCGGCCGGCCTGCAGGCACATGGACATCTTCCTGGGCATCCTCCTCTTCCTCATCTTCTGCCCGCTCATGGTGCTGCCCTGCCTGGCCCTCATCGTGCATGTGGAGTGCCGGGCCCGGCGGCGCCAGCGGTCCGCCAAGCTCAACCACGTCATCCTGGCCATGGTCTCCGTTTTCCTCGTGTCCTCCATCTACCTGGGGATTGACTGGTTCCTCTTCTGGGTCTTCCAGATCCCCGCCCCCTTCCCGGAGTATGTCACCGACCTGTGTATCTGTATCAACAGCAGCGCCAAGCCCGTCCTCTACTTCCTGGCCGGGAGGGACAAGTCTCAGCGGCTGTGGGAGCCGCTCAGGGTGGTCTTCCAACGGGCCCTGCGGGACGGCGCCGAGCTGGGAGAGGCTGGGGGTGGCACACCCAACACAGTCACCATGGAGATGCAGTGCCCCCCTGGGAACGCCTCCTGAAAGGCCCGCACCTGGGCAGGGAGCAGCCAGGGGCCTCCAGAGACCTTCGCCACCTCAGGTGGGGACAGGAATGAGCAGATGCCTCACTGCCCACACCGGAGCAGAAAGGTCTGTTTCTCGTCCCTCGCTTCTCCTTCTCCCTGGGCTGGAGGGTTCTGGAGTGGCTGAGGGACTGAGCAGACACCTTCAAACAGACCCTGTGGTCCCCACCCGGCTCCCACAGCCATTCTGCTCCTAAATGACCCAACTTCCTTGGGAGGAAGTTGCCCCCAAGTGGTGGTCCGGAAAAGAGAAGAGGAGGTCACCCAGCCCGGTCCACCTTTGCCCCTTTGGTCACGACCTTGAACGTGACCCAGCCAGTACCACCCTCACCAGGCCAGCAGCCTCATCCCACCATTAGGGGCTGTTCTCCCGATTCTGTCCTCTGGAGGCAGCATCAGTGGAAGCGGGCTTGGTAGCCAAGTCTTCCTGCAAACAGCATCCTTGCCCCTTTGACAAATCATTTGGTGACTTTGATGGGGGAATTTCTGGTCCTTGGAAGCCTCTGGAGAACAGAAAGGACCTTCAGCCACCTCGGGCAAGTGCCTGCCTTTTCTGACCCCCTGCTGGACGAGTCCCAGACAGTCTCTTGGCTCCAGCCTCCACCTTAAAGTGGACTCTGGCTCTGCCCTGGACACCCAGAGACAGGCGCCGTGATGCCCACCTGCAAGCACAGTGGTCACATATAGCCAAAGGAAGTTTTATAAAAGACAATGAAATGTATACCAATAAACATTTTATAACTTGCAGTGAGGAAGGCTCAGTGCTGCCGTCCTACCCGGGGTCCCAGATCCCCACTGTGAGAGGGCCCAGGACAGTAGCCCTGCACACCAGTCTCCCAGGCACTCTGCTGCTCCCCTCCAGTGCTCCAGCTGCCTCCTCTGGCTGGGTCTGTCCCCCTCTCCTGGTGGCCTATCTACTTCTTAGCCAGAGCAAGCCCTGGTCAGCTAGGCTGTCCTCTGCCAGCTTCTGCCAGTGCCTTTTCCCACACACCCGGGTCCTGCTGTCCCTGGGACCCAGCTCTCACCTGCTCACTGCCAGCTGCTGGTGACTGCATAGCATCTGGTCTTCTACCCACAGGTCTCTAGCTTGCTTGGCCTTACTTGGGTGGGCCGGCCCCATGTCTACGTCCCTGACAGCCCTCTGCTCGGCCAACCTGACTTGCCCTCCACTTCAAGCCACTGTCCCTCTGAGTTCCGTTTTCTGACAGTCCCGGGTGGTCCTCCCAGTGAGGCCACTGTCCTACAGAAGGAGGAGACCTCGCGTGGTCTGCAGACAGTGGTTCTAGGACCTCCAGGTGACAAAGGTCGAGTGTGGCCACTGGCCCCTCCCAGTGCCTGGCCCTCCCCAGCGATGGTCTGAGAATTCCAGAAGGGCAGAGTGAAAACCACCACACCTGACAGCTCATTCCTGGGGACTCAAGAGAGACCAGGAGGGGCTCCAGGGGCAGAACCAAGGCCATGTCCAAGGGTAACAGCTTCCACCAGCACCGACTGCTCAGGCTTAGCCTCCACATGGGTGGAAATAACCCCCCCAATCCTGAAGGGAGTCCGAGGGGCCATCCTGGGTCCTGGCTCTCTAGGAGACCCTGCCCCAGACCTCCAGGCCTGAACACGCTCTGGGGAGCTACCCCCACCAGAAGGAAGGGGCCTCTCTGCCTGTGTCCAGCTAAAATGGCTCAGAGCCTGAGTCCTGGAGGGCAGGAACAGCTGGGTCCAACTCTAGGAAGAGGCACCTGCCCTTAGGGATACTGAGACCGGAGGGGCAGAAGGAGCCCCAGAGACAGGGCCTCTCCCAGCCTCTGGACCCTTCTCAAGTGCAGATAGCTATAGTCATGCTGGGAGCGAGCCTTCTTCTGATCTGTGCCCCCTCCAGCCCCCTCCCAGTCTGTGCTCACAGAGGACTAAATGAGCAGGAGCCACAGGCCCCACTGTTCCCTCCCTCTCCCCTGGTATTTCATTAAGGTGGGCTGGGGATGGGGGGGTGGCTCACTCCTATAATCCTAGCACACTGCATGGCCAAGGCGGGTGGACTGCCTGAACTAACAGGCTGGAGACCAAGCTGAGCTAGAGCAAGACCTTGTCTCTAAAAAAAATAGCCAGGCGTTGTGGTGGGTGCCTATAGTCCTGGCTACTCCCGAGGCTAAGGCATGAGGATCACTTGAGCCCAAGAGTTTGAGGTTGCTGTAAGCTATGATGCCACGCAGTCTACCAAGAGTGATCAGATGAGACTCTGTCTAAATAAATAAATAAATAAAAATAAAATGGGCTGGGGGGGCCCAGGAGCTAAAGGGGCAGGCACGCACGGCTGGTTCTGCAGTGATACCCCACGCTGCCTTTTTTCCGGTGTTTGGTGTAGGTGGGAAGCTGAGGGCCCCCAGCGTCCCAGAGTTCCATCTTACAGCTCTGGGCCAGAGGCGTGTGGCAGGTGCAGAACAGAGAGTGGGGAGTGGGGATCATCAAGCCTATTAAGGAGCCTCCAGACTGCTCTGGGCACTGCTGAGCCAACTTTCCACTGCCACGGGGCATGCAGGAGGGGTGGGCTGAAGGGCTAAGGGCCACGGGCAAGGCAGAACTCTACGCGTTTCCATACTTCCTGCCACTCACTACCTCTACAAAAACAAGCAAGTGGAGATGCGCGCTCTTTTAGATTATACAAGGGATAAACAAGGCCAAATTTGGAAAGTCAAAAGCGAGCCTGCGAAGGCAGAGGGGCTGCCACTTAAGTCTCGGGGCCTCGGCTGTGCATCGGTTTCCTCAGCTGTTACAGCACAGATCTCATGGAGTTGGTGTAAACAGCCAGCACCCCTGAGTGCCCTGCTCGGGCGTCCAGGGCAGGCAGCACGGTGGCCACTATGGTGGAGTGACATGTGCATAGATGACCAGAACCAAGTACTGGAGACCAACATGAAGACCGCTGTGTGCTGGGTACCCACCCTGCGGTGGGCTCTGGGCCAGAAACCCCTGTGCATGCCCCATTCACTCTCAGGACAGGACTATGTGGTACACATTGTCAGCACCGGGTGTGGAAGTAGGGGCTCATAAATGGCGCTTCTCATCCCAGCTCAGTTGCATTGAGTGGACAGCCCTGGCAGGAGCCCATATTCCCACCCAAAGGCTCCCCACAGAGGCCCAGGGAGCTCAGGCCTTTGACCTTCACATCCCCCATCAGCAGAGAGTGGGGAGTTGGGATTCCGGGGAAGTTCATCGTGTGGACAGGACGTGCCCATCACAGCCCTAGGACAACCCAGACAGGCCTAGTTGGTTTCCACAGTCTAGCAAGACCAGGGGAGGAAATGGCGGGTTTCAGGCTGCTCGCGTCTGATACAGAGTGAGATGGGAACGGGGCACAGCAAACAGCCTGAACGCCGCCGATGCCTCTGCTGGCTCCATCTTCCATCTTCGCAAAAGGAAATGGAATGCTTCTCTGGCAGCCGCCCAGTTCCCGGATCCCTGCCAACAGCGGCTTTTAGATAAGTTGGGTTTTGTATTTTATGCCAGCACTTTTAAGCCCAAAAGCTTTTCGTATCTGCACAACTGGGTTCAGAGTCCTCAGCCATGATGATTCCCCCATCCTAGAGCCCTGGGCTCCTCTAGAAGGTGGCCCACGGTTGTGTGACCCTCACGGTCCTGCATCTCCCCACACTGCGAGAAAGCCAGGCCCAAGGACACATGCCTTCGACACAGCGGTGACGAGGCCAGGAAGCTAGGCAAACGTCCTGTAGAGATCTTCCCAAATCAAAACCACTGAGCACAAGTGCAAAAATATATTTTAAGCCAGGAGGATCTTGAGAGTTGGAGAACTTGAAAACAACAGGGCACAGTTTGCAAAAGAAAAAGTCATGGAAAACTCTCTTCTGTGAGTCAGAGCGCCAGCACCAAATTTCCTGGCAATTCAAGAGAGGGCTCAATTACTCGGGCAGATTAAAAAAAAAAAAAAGAAGTCTTGTAAATAATTTAATTGAGACCTAATTTAAATATAATAAAATGCACCTATTGATCATACAGTTCAATGGTCTTTGACAAGTGCGTCCATGTCATCACCACGTTGATATACAGAATTTTTCTATCCCCTCAAAAAGAACATTTTCATCACCCCCTAAAAGGTTGCCTAGCACCAGTGGGCATTGACTGCTCATCTCTGCTTTATGGCACTACAAATGCGTGTGCTGGGAAGACTTTTTCACACGATGTTAAACAAGACTCTTGGTACCTAGCTTGAGGGGTGGCAGAGGGCATGTGTGTGTTTAAGGGAATTTTCTGACTCACTCGGAAAGTTCCAGAAATGATTCTGGCTTCAAATGCAACTGGATTCGGGGCCTTAAACGGTGCTCTCTGGGCCACCTCCCTTTTTCCTGTTTTCGTCTCTGCCTTGGTCTGCGTTCCACGGACTCCCAGTGAATAAACTGAACTCAGGTAACCAGCAATTCCCAGCTTATTCTACACATTCAGTAATTCCAGAAGAAAAGGAACATCCCTCTCCTGGTAATTCCAGACAAAGTCCTGCCACCACGCTCTCTGGCCAGACCCGGGTCACATAGCCTCCCCTGGACACAGGGCCTGAGGAGACAGGCGGCAGCAATCCCACCTGAGCCCAGGGGTCTGGGGCTGGCAAGAGGGAGCTCGAGGCACAGGCAGGCGTGCTGGCCAGCGGGCAGGCGGCGGGAGTTGACCACACTCATGGCCCCAGCCCACCTCTTTCCCACATAAGATTTTTAAATGCTCCCACCCCAAATGCACAGCTGAGTTATTCCCACAGGAAACAAACCCCTTCACCTAGAAGAGACACTAAGGTCGACTGCAGGAGCGGCCTCCCGGCACCCAGCCAGGTGGGGGCTCCTCCAGCCTCCCTCCCTCGGGCCTGCAGACGCTTCCTCTCTGACCGGTCCTCATTTTGCCTCCACCCGACTGCTGGAACAAGCACACGGGCCGGTGGCTTGAGCAACAGAGATTGATTTCCTCACAGATCTGGAGTCAAGAAGCCCCAAATCACAGTGTGGGCAGAGTTTTCGTGCTGAGCCCCTGTCCTCTCCCTGTGCCCTCACACGCTCGTCTCTCTGTGTGTGCACCTGTCCGCGCCCCGTCTGCGTCCAAATTCCCTCTTCTTAGAAGGATACCAGCCATGTTGGATTAGAGCCCACCCTAAGGGCCTGGCTTTGACTCAATTAACTCATTTTTTATTTCAGGAAAGAATGCACCAAAGACATTTGCTTTTTTTTTTTTTAAAGCAAATGACAAAGACCCAGTATGCCAGCTTTACTTTTTCAACCTAAGCTTAACATTATATATTTAAACAACTGTCAAAACTTACTAAGATGCCAGCGTTCATGCACAGCTAGAAAGCATCCTTAATTTGTAGTAAACCAGAAATGTGTTACCATTAAGGTGTTAATAATATCTTTCACTACTAAATACTGAAAGAAAACTGCAATTGTTTTTGTAGAAGCTTCATCCTGCGGTGTTAACTTCACAGCAGGCTGATGCCACTTGGCTCACGTTTCAGACACAACAGAAAAGCAGGTGCATGCTGGTGTTACTGCACATTCTGTTCCACCTGAGGAGTCAGGGCTCACCTGGAGGACGTTTGATAAAAAAGCAAAGTGCGTACAGAAATTTACAACAATTTTATGGCTCAGCGCCTGTGGCTCAGCGGGCTAAGGCGCCAGCCACGTACACCTGAGCTGGCGGGTTCAAATCCAGCCCGGGCCTGCCAAACAACAATGACGGCTGCAACCAAAAAATGGCCGGGTGTTGTGGCGGGC
>CAUYRH010070414.1:0-30030 GCA_963574655.1 Perodicticus potto
TGATAAGTCAATCCCAAATACATATGGAATTGCAAGTGACTCAGAGTAACAAAGATATTTATACCAGAATGTTTATTGCAATCCAATTCATAATTGCTAAGTCATGGAAGAAGCCCAAGTGCCCATTGACCCACGAATGGATTAATAAATTGTGGTATATTGTCACCACGGAATATTATGCAGCCTTAAAGAAATATGGAGACTTCACCTCTTTCATGTTTATGTGGATGGAGCTGGAACATATTCTTCATAGCAAAGTATCTCAAGAATGGAAGGAAAAGTATCCAATGTACTTAGCCCTACTATGAAACTAATTTATAGCTTTCATATGAAGGCTATAACCCAATTATAGCACAAGAATATAGGGAAAGGGGCAAAGGAGGGGAGGGGAGAGGAGAGGATGGGTGGAGGGAGAGTAATTGGTGGGGCCACACCTATGGTGCATCTTACAAGGGTACAGGTGAAACTTACTGAATGCAGAATATAAAGGTCTTAACACAATAACTAAGAAAATGCCATGAGTGCTATGTTAACCAGTTTGATGAAAATATTTCAGATTGTATATGAAACCAACACATTGTATCCCATGATTGCATTAATGTACACAGCTATGATTTAATAATTAAAAAAAAAGAATGAAGTAGGAGGACTTTATAATTCCAAACTTACAAGAAAATGGTAATTAAGATAGTGTAGAAGTAGCACTAAGCATAGGCATATAACTTGATGGGATAGACTTTAGACTCTAAAAATAAAACTTTGTTTTTTGGTTAATTGATTTCATCAAAGGTGCCACTTTAAGAGGACAAAAAAATTCTTTTTAAAGACATGACAGGGATAACTGGATATCTATGTGTAAAAAGAAAGAAGTTAAACTCCTTTCTCACACCATATACACAAATTCACTCAAAATAGATGAAAGATCTAAATTCACTCAAACTGTATGAAAGACATATAATTAAAAATATAAAATTATAGTTTTATAAAATCTAGGAGAAAATATAGGAGTAAATCTTAAAGAAGTTAAGTAGGGAGTGGTTTCTTAGATACACTACCAAAAACACAAAGAAACAAAAAAAGACAACTTTGCCATTAGCAAAATTAAAAACTTATATATTGTAAATGATATCATCCAGAGAATAGATAAACTCACAAGAATTGGAGAAAATATTCAAAATTATGTATTTTATAAGAGACTTATAAAATCTAGAATATATAAAATATATTACCATAGGTCAATAATAAGAAAAATAACACAATTTAAAAATGGACAAAGGATCTGAATAGACATTACCCCAAAGATGTACAAATAGCCAATAATCACATTAAGAGGTGCTCAACATGATTAACAATTAGGAAAATGAAAATTTAAATCATGAGGTACCACTCCATACACTAGGACGTCTGTAATAAAAAAGACAGCTGAAAAAAAAAAAAAAAAAAAAGCAGCCGATACAGGTACGGCTGAGGATGCAGAGATATTGGAAACCTCATGCATTGCTATCAAAATGTAAAACGATGCAGCCACTTTGGACAATAATTTGGCAATTTCCCAAAATGGAATTTTTCATATCACTAAGCACTTCCATTTCTATGTATATACTTAAGAGAAATAAAGATAATTCTATATAAAACTTGAACACCAATGTTCATAGCAACATTCCTCAGACAAAATTGGAAACAACCCAAATATCTATGAGCTGATGAATGGATACGTAAGATGTGCTACATCCATACATGCAATGTAATTCGTCAGTAAAAAGAATGAAATATTGATCCATGCTACGACGTGGAGGAACCCTAAAAACATTCTACTAAGTGAAAGAAGCTAGTCACAAAACATTACATATTGTATGATTCCATTTAAATTAAATGTCAAGAATAGGAAAATCTGTAGAGGTGAAGAGTGAGTGAATATTTTGGGGGGCTAAGAGGTGGGAGTTTAGAAGAGTGAGTGGGGACTGACTGCCAATGGGTACTAGGTTTTTATGGGTGGTAATGAAAATATTCTAAATTTAATTGTGGTATTGGCATACAATTCTGTGACTTTATTGAAAACACTGAATTGTACAGTTGAAATGAATGAATTGTATGATACATGAATTATATCTCAAGGAAGCTATTTGAAAACAAAAAGTTCTTCAGATGTTCTAACCATATGCTCAACAATCACACATGGCCAATGGCTAAAAAAGTGAAGATGCTCCCTAAATACTTACATGTTATATGAAAATCAACAACAGCTGCCGTGTGTGTGGGATATTGACTTTTCTGTAAGAATGACGAAAATAAGCATATAGATTTGTATTTGTTTGTATATCTGGAAGAATATAAGAGGAACTAATAACAGAGGTTACCCATTGGGGGGAGGTTTGGTGGGTACTGATTTAAAGAAGGAAGAATTGAAACACTCTCTCCATATACAGAGTTATAAGTACATAGGTGTATATAGGTCTCCACATATACGTACATATGCACATATGTATATATGTGTATTTATTTTTCTAGTAGAATGAGCAGAAAGCTATGCTTGTGTTTTTTTGTGAATATATTATTTAAAAAAATAAATTTTGGAAAACCAATCACTTTTGCTAGTTAAAACACTCTGACATACGTACTTCAGAGTTCTACATCTATGACCTTCAAATTTTCCATACACACAAATACACAAAACACAACTAAATTTTAACTTTTTCTAACCTAATCCCCTTATTTTTCATACTCTGGGAGTAGATGGGGCTGAGTTTTACATAGCACGTTGTTCAGCGGAAACTTAATTAATCTCAGGGTCTATCCTTTGTCAGAGGTCGGCTGCAGTTGCTAAATAACTCAAAACCACCCAAGGACCCATGCTCTGGATTTGACCTTGTGCATCTCACCTTCAGACTATTGGCTGTGATATCAGGAGAAGAATACAGCCTTGAGTAGGTGAGGAGATAAAACTTTCATTGAGCCAGGAAGATTTTATTAATCCAAGACTTGCTGTATGGCAGGAAATGTGGGGAAGGTATATGACAGCTTAATGGAAGTTGCTGAAATATGGACTGCCTCCCATTTCTGCAGAGCCTTTTAAGTGCAAACTGTCTAATAGGTGCAGAAAGTACTTCTGCTAGAGATGTTCACATTTGTTAAAAGCCCGGCTATACGCAGCTAAGGCTGGTAGAAGCCCAGTCATTTCTTCTTGAAATCCTATTTGAACAGACACCCAGCTGAAGAAATATGTATGGAACATTCTTACCAATCCACTGAAACACAAAGTGTCAGGGAAAGTTCATTAGAGGCAGTGTCAGGGAAAGTTCACCTGGGTTCTGGAGCCAGACCACCTGGATATGAGTCCCCAGTTCAGCTTTGCTTGGTGGCCTGAATATCAGTTACTGACCTTTTCTAAGCCTGAGTTCCCCCATCTGTACAATAGGGATGATTAGTTTGTCCCCCTCGTAGGGCCTCCATAGTGCATTGCCAGAGCATCCTGAATGTCTCCTTCATAGTTCTAATCACATTTATAGTCAAATACATATTTCTGTATTTTTTATTTATTTCAAAATATTAAGGGGGTACAAAAGTTTCTGTTACATGGATACCTCGGTATAATGCTTAAGTCAGGGCTTTTGCTATGCGCATCACCAGAATAGTGTTCATTATACTCAATAAGTAAGTTTTTATCCCCCACCTCCCCTCACACTCTGTCCCCTTCTTGGTTTCCAGTGTCCTTTACATTTTCTTGTGCCTGTGTGTACACACGGTTTAGCTCCGACTTCTGAGTGAGAACATACAGTGTTTGGTTTTCCATTCCTGAGATACTTCAAATAATGGTCTCTAGTTGTGTCCAAATTGCTGCAAATGATATTATTTCATTCCTTTTTATGGCTGAGTAGTGCCCCATGGTATGCATGAGTGTGTGTGTGTGTGTGTGTACACATATACACATCACATTTCTTTATCCACTTGTGTTGACGAGGCCTTAGGTTGGTTTCACGTCTTTACACTTGTGAATTGTGCTGTGATAAACATTAGCGTGCAGGTGTCTTCTTTATAAAATGACTTCTTTTCCTGTGGGTAGATACCTGGCATTGGAATTGCTGGACTGAATGGTAGGTCTACATTTACTTCTTTGAGGAATCTCCATCCTGTTTTCCATAGAGGTTGTACTAGTTTGCAGTCCAACCAACAGTACAAAAGCATTTTTTTTTCTTCCCTGAAGCCATGGCAGCTTCGACTTTTTAATAATGGCCATTCTGATAGGGCTAAAGTGATATCTCATTGTAGTTTTAATTTACATTTACCTGATGATTAGTGATGCTGAGCATTTTTCATATGTTTGTAGGCCATTCTTTATTTTCCTTTGAAAAACTTACGTTTTGCCCATTTTTTGATTGGGTTGTTTGTTTTTTTCTTGGAGCTTTGAGTTCTTTGTAGATTCTGGATATTCGTCCTTTGTCATATGTTTAGTGTGTGAATATTTTCTCCCATTCTACAAGTTATCTATTCACTCTGCTGATGGTTTGGTAACTTACGTTACAGAACAATACATACAGTACTCAGTCTATCAAGATGGGCCTGATTTACAAGTCTTTGGGAAATACTGAATGACAATACGTCTAGTATGCTTTGTTATAGATACCAGTAGCTGCTTATCTGCCTATCTTTTCTGTAGATTCTATAGTCATTGATGACAAAAGTCAATGGTTGAAACATATTGAATCTAACATAAAGTCTGTAAAAATTATATAGTTAAGAATAAAGAAGATTGGTTGTTTCATACTTAATACAACCATCTGGCCTGGTGAGCAATCACTGTTCACTGTAACAGGCGCACAAATAATACATATGAATTCACGTAGAAGTTGACACTTTGGGGGTATTGTTACTTATGATTATCTGAGTGCTGATAATGCCCAAGGTTATGCAGGCAGCACCTCCTCTCTCTGTGTTACAATACAGATAAGCAGCTCTACCTGCTCCTGGATGTCACCTGTCACTGTGCTGTGCTCCTGTGTCCCAGTGGCTGTCAGTGCTTTCAGCTTAGAATCGGCCTACCTCATTTCCACCCACACCAGTGTGCCTTTCTGCTGCAGAAATGTCTCAGTTGCATTACACTGCTTCGAGCCGGGTATGTGGCTCCCCTGTATCAGTGTTTGGGCATGCCCTGTGGGTTCCCTCTGAGCCATGGGAGGAACATCTGTAGGTAAAACCACTAATAATCTTACTGTAGTGGTTTCTGCATAGCTCTTGTGCAGGATGTGAGTTAGCAGGAGTTTAGTTTCCCTGGAAACAAAACAGAAAGATGAGAGCGTGAACTTTGGAGTAAGATGAATCTGCGTTCAACCTTTCCTCAGCCATATCTTAACGGTATGATTTTGATAAATTTGAGCCAGTTTCTTCAGCTTTTCAAAGAGTGACTTATACATTGTCAAAACTATTCAGTGAGAAAAGATATGTAAGGTGATCAACATAGTAACTATCACTAGTACTACTGCTGTCGCTGTTACTGTTACTGTCACTGTCACTATCCCTGCTACTAAGATAATCTTTATTTCAGGTTAGGCCTAAGCTGATTGAATCTCACCAATCTACATGACCTAAGGCAGGTGTCCAGAGACCATTTTACTTGTCCTACAATTAAAAGTACCTTAAAATAGGAAAACAGACAGTTCTATATTCTTTGGGGAAGGCTTCAGGCAATTCTTCAGAATCATCATGCTAATGGAACTGGTGAGATTCAAATGATATTGGAGGGAAGAAGGGCAGATGAAAAGTAAGGACAGATGAAAGACTTGTAAATTGAAAGTTATACTTGAGAATCACAGGGAAGCCCTTGCTATCTATTTTGCAAATTAGTTTGCTTTTTAAATTTCTAAAACTCTCAGCTTCACTAGCTGGTAAGTCAGCAGGAAGCAAGAGTTTGGTAGGTTTCTTATGCGTACTGCATATTCATAATAATTCACTTCAGAAAGGATATAAAACACTTGTAAATATGTCCTCATGTACAAACATACGGGCTCCTGTTTGGGGTTTGATTTTCAAAGTTACTATCAGCACTGGACAACTTTTCCCCATAGCTACTGAAGATGGCGGAGGGTAAAGACAGAAGCACAGTGGGTCCTGTGTAGGTGTCATTATCCCCCACCCTGGACCCATCGTAATCTCTGAATTTCTTCTTCCATAGATCCTTGGTCTCAGGGATTCAAAGAATGAACCCATGGACCACAGATCAGTGGTAAGATAGGATTTCATTAGACAAAAAGGAATGCAGAAGCAGTAAAAGAGGCAGAGCCTCTGGCAAAGGGGAAGACCCAAGTTGGAAATCTCTCACATGTCCTTTATCTCGGGTTACAGACGGTCTGGAGAATAACATTTTGGCTAGGATTTGGTAGGTCTGTATCAATCACAGGGAGGACCTTCCCTCTGGTGCTGGGTAAGTTCAAGGAGCACTTCAAGTTCATTGGCAGGTGAGTCATAAATGCCACTGTTTCCAGTGGAATTTAAAGGTAAAGCGGCACCTACTCGGGAGGCTGAGGCAAGAGAATCACCTAAGCCCAGGAGTTGGAAGTTGCTGAGAGCTGTGTGATGCCACAGCACTCTACCGAGGTTGATAGAGTGAGACTCTGTCTCAAAAAAAAAAAAAAAAGGTAGAGCGGCACACGCACGTCCTTCATTTTCAGTGGCTTTGGCTTATTTGAAGTTTCAATCCACTCTATTGGGCATGGATGTGATGGTAAAGTGATTGTCCCAGGTTCTTCAATTCCAGCTGTTAAGACTCAGGGTAAAGTCATAAATGACTTCTCTGCCTGTGGAGCTTCCCCAAGTCACTTTCTCTGGACTTGGGCTCATGATGATTTTACAGATCCCTTATATCTCAGCAGAATTTTGGTCTGAAATTTATATTTAACAGTATCTGCCACTGTCTTGGTTAATTTACAAGGATGATTTTATGATACTCATAAATATATATGTGCATAATTATTTCCACACCAATATGCATACCTATATCTGTACATGGGCAGATATAACATATTTACTCCTGCACGAAACATGAATACATCCAAATTTCAGTGTGTGTGCATGCTGGCCAATGTAAATAACTTCATATAATTTTTATCAACTTATATTATACATTTTATAAATCACAAACAATATTTCTATTGTTTCAGAGATGGGAGGGAAGCTTTCAACAGATACCCTCCTATGCTACAACATCTAAACATTCAAGTTATATATATACACACACAAATATTCAACTAGATATGTATTCAAGTCATATACATAAGACTGCTATATAGAATATAATATATAGAATAAAATACATATGATATTATATTCTCTATAACACCTTGATGATAATCCTGATGCAAATGCTTGAGGCCTTACATCATAACTGTGAACGTTCAGATTTCCATTTAACCCTAATTCTCAGACATCCCATTTGGGGGCCATCTGTTCCAGGAAGCAAAGGAGAGGTGCAGATTTTCTCCTCACTGTCAGGAGATGATATGTCCTGAAACCTCAGCTGTGTTCTCTGTCCATGCCTTCCTTCAGGCTTACTGGGCAATTCCAGGCCTCTGAGCTATTTGTGACTATTATGATGAAGCTTTCTCAACTTCAGCAGCCTTCTGTGGTTTGATACTTAGAAGTTTCCAGCACATTGAATATGACTTCTGCTGTCTTTGCTCTTTTGATGTTAGGCAAAGACAACATGTTTCAGTCCAGATGGTGTCAGTTTAATCATTGGCACCTAATGTAGCATGATAAACTAGTGTTGACCCAGTGTACATCGTGGGTAATTTTCTGATTTTGCTTTAGAAAGTAGAATAGATAAGTGTTTGGAGAAAAAGAACATTTGTATAATAGTAGCATGAAATCTGATCTAAGATTTTTTTTCTAAATTGACATAAAATATTGCCACCATTTTAATGGTAGTATCAGTCACATATTAAACACCTAAAAGGTACCATTGGATGTAATTGGCTGTTTTATATGTGTTTATAATCCTTAAATTCCAGACTCTTGGCCATGTTCTAAAAGGCCCTGCATAGGCTGACTTTCACTGGCCTCTACAAATGTATCAATTAGGAATTGTGGTTATGTGTAAAGTAAAAGAAAACTCAACAAAATAGTTCGGAAAAGGAAGGGATCAGCTATTCTCATATAATAATTTTCCAAAGGTGAGAATTTCAAGCATCTGATCAAGCAAGTCATCTAAGAAAGAGTCCAGCTCCTTCTGTCTTTCTTCAATGATATTTTTACTGTGGAGTAATTTTTTTTCCTCATCGTCACGGAATGGCTGCTGCATCTCCGGGTATTGTGCCAGTATTCCAGGCAGGAAGAAGAAAAAGTATAAAGAGCAAAGGCAAGATTTTATTATTTGAGACTGGAATTGTTTTAAATTTAATAAGAAAGGCTCTCTATAGAAATTATGCCTCATCTCATTGGCCGGAGCTGTATCCCATGGCCAGCCTCATCAAGGTAATCTGCTACTGTTCCAAACAAAATCAGAATATTGTTTGGCATGAAGAAAGGGAGATTAGAGGAAATTGGCATCTGCCTCAGTAACTGTATCCCACACCACTTTCTGCTTTGCTCTCCATGTCCCAGCCATGCTGGATTTCTTCAATGTAGCAAGCTCTTGTCTTCTTAGAGCATCTTTGAATTTACTGCATTTTTTTTTGCTTAAAATATGCTAAACAGAGCTATGCTTACACTATGTAAAATGATAACCTTATCAACTCTAACCAGTTATTTCACAACCCTATCCACTCTGTAGTTTTATCATTTGTTTTGTTTACTCATGTGATATCTGATTGTGTGAACTCTCCATAAAGATCTTTTCAAATTTTTCTATTCATCCCTGCATCCCTGGCACCAAAAATGCCAGGTGCATAGCAGGCAATAGTAAATAGAAGTTATCTATTTGTAAATAGAAGTAAGTATTACTTCGCAATAAGTAAATAGAAGTTATCTAAATGAATATTTTATTTTGCTTAATATTGCCAGAAGCCCAAGGAGGCTCCTTTGACATTTCTCGGAAGTCTATTTCAGAGTATGAGGGTCATGCTCGGCATCAAGCGAATTGATTTGTTTGTCACTTACACAGTAGCCAGGGTTACTGACATTAGCACTCCTCTAAAAAGCCTTTCTTTTTTTTTTTTAATTTGATTCTCCCAAGAAAAAGCCATTTGTATGTGTGCTTCCCTTTGAGTGGTCCATCCCCAATGATAAGATATTAACTTCATTCTGCTGACCAGTAAGTGGGAAATACCAGTCCTTAATATATTGATTAACAAAGCTTTTTCCTCTTGAAGATAGGAGAGTTACTCTCCTCTGAGAGAAGCCCTCTTCTGGATTTAGGTTAGTTATTTCCAAACATTCTTTCTAAACCGCAGTCAAAATTCACTTTACATGTAATTCTTATTGAATGAAACCCTCCCTGAAACAATTTTTATGGAAGTATTGACCACAGGCTCTTCTAGAACCTACAAATGATTCAAATGTTACAAATGGATCAACTCTGGTGATCGGACACACCGAATGGTGATTATATTTAGCAGGACTGCTCTGATAACTTGAAATTGGCTAATTTGTTTTTACAACATACACACAATCATTGACAATGTGAAGTGATAGATATTTAATTAGCTTGATTGTGGTAATCATTTCACAATGTCTACGTGCATCAAAACATCACATTGTACCCTTTATATACACAATTTTCTGCTTGTCTTGTAAACGTCAATAAACCAGGAAAAGAATAAGAAATGGATGAGATCTCATTAGTTGTCTCTCTCATCCCCTCAGAAGTTCAGAATTTCTCTGTCTTGCATACTTGGTGGTTTGTTCCATCTCCTTTTGAGAGCTCGGAATGTGTTCTCATTCCCACTCTGGAAATTTCACGGCACATCTGGAAGGTTTATTTTTGTTGTTGTTAATGTTGCTGTTTTTCGTTGATCTTTCTGTCAGCCATGCCTCTCTCTGCTGCTGGCTGACTCACCACCAGAATACAGGTTTTGTATTTATTTTAGAATAAGTAGTAACGATCATGCTTTATATTCTTCAGTTTGTTCCCCCACAATTTATCGAATTTCATATCTTTTTCCCATTGGTTTGAGATGCCATATTTATCATGTGTTAAAGTCCTCTTTTCATTTGATTCTGGTTTTTCATTCTCTTTAGTTCCATTGAATTCAATATTCCAGTGCAGAGAAAGGTATTTTACATACCGTGGCTTTATGACCCCTTTTACTGTCTGGAAGAACTAATTCTCCTCACTCTCTTACAGAATTTTCCTACACATTGTACATTCCTTCAATAACTATGAAATGAGAATTTTACCATATACCATATACCATTCTAGGCACTGGAAATACACTAGTGAACAAAAGAGAAACAACCCCTGCCTTAGTGGAGCCCACATTTTGGGCAGGGGATATACTCAAAATGCATAAATAATATGACACTTTAGAAGGTAATTTCTGATTTGGAGACACTAGAGAAAGGTAAGGGGAAACGGGGTGCCAGGGCCTCATAGGGGTGATTTTTAGGTAAGACATCACTGGAACAAAGTGATGTGGGTATGCACCTTGTTTCTTAGAAAAATAACAAAGACACCAGTGGGATTGGAGTGAACATAGTGAGAGAGAAGAGTTACCATGGTATGAGTTTGGGAGTGGGGGACAGAGGTCAGCTGGCACGGGGCACTGAAGGCCATCATAGTGATGCTGGCTTTATCCTACTTAAACGAGAAGCTCCGAGGAGATTTTGTCCAGTAGAGTTACATGACCTGACTTGTTATAATGCATAACCTGGCTGCTCTTTCAGGCACAGACTTTAGGGTAGCAGCATATACAAGAGCCCAGCTGGTCTCATACACCGGGGCTGTTAATTCAGCTAGAGAGATGTTGGTAGCTTGGACCAGAGGGAGGGTAGCAGAGATGAGGAGAGGTGGGCAGAATCTGAATATAGTTTGAAGGTAAAATTGGACGTTATTTCCTGATAGATTAACGTAGAGTATGAGAAAAAGAAAGAAATCTTTTAAAACTCTAAGGATTTTTTTTGTCTAAACCGACAGAAATTTGGAGTTGCTACTAATGGAGATAGGGAAGATTGCAGGTAGAGTAGCTCGGGTAAAATCAGTATTTGACAGGGAAATGTTCTAATATGTCTTTGAACCACCTGAATGGAGATAGTAAGTAGAGAATTGGATACAGGTCTTTGGATTCTGTAGAGATATTTAGACCGGATCTATACATTTATTTATTTATTATTAAATCATAGCTATGTACATTAATGCAATCATGGGGTACAGTGAGCTGGTTTTATATACCATTTGAAATATTTTCATCAAACTGGTTAACATAGCCTTCACCTCATTTTCTTACTTATTTGTGTTACTCTACATTTAGTAAATTTAACATGTACCCTTGTAAAATGCACCGTAGGTGTGTTCCCACCAATTACTCTCCCTCCACCCATCCTCCCCCCTCCCCTCTAGTTGGGTTATAACTTTCATATGAAAACTATAAACTGGTTTCATAGTAGGGCTGAGTACATTGGATACTTTTTCTTTCATTCTTGAGATACTTTGCTAAGAAGAATATGTTCCAACTCCATCCATGTAAACATGAAAGAGGTAAAGTCTCCATCTTTCTTTAAGGCTACATAGTATTCCACGGTATACATATACCACAATTTATTAATCCATTCGTGGGTCGATGGGCACTTGGGCTTCTTCCATGACTTAGCAATTATAAATTGGGTTGTGATAAACATTCTGGTGCAAAAGTCTTTGTTATAAACTTATTTTTGGTCTTCTGGATATATACCTAGTAGAGGAATTAAAGGATTGAATGGCAGGTCTATTTTTAGATCCCTAAGTGATCTCCAAACATCTTTCCAAAAGGAATGTATTAGTTTGCATTCCCACCAGGAGTGCAGATGTGTTCCCTTTTCTCCACATCCATGCCAACGTCTCTGGTTTTGGGATTTTGTGATGTGGGCTAATATTACTGGAGTTAGATGATATCTCAAAGTGGTTTTGATTTGCATTCTCTGATGATTAAGGATGGTGAGCATTTTTTCATAAATCTGTAGGCTATGCAACTGTCTTCTTCAGAGAAATTTCTCTTTGAATCCCTTGCCCACCCTGAGATGGGATCACTTGTTCTTTTCTTGCTAATACGTTGAGTTCTCTGTGGATTCTGGTTATTAAATCTTTGTCAAAGACATAACCTGAAAATATCTTCTCCCATTCTGAGGGCTGTCTGCTTGCTTTGCTTACTGTATTTTTGGCTGTGCAGAAGCTTTTTAGTTTGATCAGGTCCCAGTAATGTATTTTTGGTGTTGCTTCAATTGCCCAGGGGTCTTCCTCATAAAATATTAGCCCAGGATGATTTCTTTAAGTGTTTTCCCTGCACTTTCTTCTAGTATTTTTATAGTTTCACGTCTTAAGTTTAAATCTTCAATCAAGTGTGAGTCTATCTTAGTTAATGGTGAAAGATGTGGGTCCAGTTTCAGTCTTCTACAGGCTGCCAACCAGTTCACCCAGCACCATTTCTAAAATAGGGAATCTTTTCCCCACTGAATGTTTTTAATTGTTTTATCAAAGATCAAATAATGGTAAGTAGCTAGGTTCATGTCTTGGTTCTCTGTTCTGTTCCAACATCTACCTCTCTGTTTTTGTGCCAGTACCATGCTGTTTTGATCACTATTCATTTATAGTATAATCTGATGTCTGGTAGCATGATTCCTCCTGCTTTTTTTTTTTTAATTTCTGAGTAATGTCTTGGCTACTTGAGGTTTTTTCTGATTCCATATAAAACGAAGTATTATTTTTTCAAGATCTTTAAAGTATGACAGTGGAGATTTAATGGGGATTGCATTAAAATTGTGCATTGCTTTGGGTAATATGGACATTTTAACAATGCTGATTCTTCCCAGTCATGAACATGGTATATTTTTCCATTTGTTAACATCATCATCTATTTCTTTTCTTAGCATTTCATAGTTCTCTTTATAGAGATCTTTCATGTCCTTTGTTAGATAAACTCCCAAATATTTCATCTTCTTTTGCACTACTGTGAATGGAATAGAGTCCTTGACTGTTTTTTCAGCTTGACTATTGTTGGTATATATAAAGGCTACTGAATTATGAGTGTTGATTTTGTAACCTGAGACACTGCTGTATTCCTTGATCACTTCTAAGAGTTTTGTAGTAGAATCCCTGGTGTTTTCTAGATATACAGTCATATCATCTGCAAAGAGTAAAAGTTTGATCTCCTCTGATACTGTGTGGATACCCTTGATCACCTTTATTTGCCTAATTGTGATGGCTAAGACTTCCATTACAATGTTGAAAAGCAGTGGAGACAATGTACAACCTTGCCTGGTTCCTGATCTGAGTGGAAATAATTTCAATTTAACTCCATTCAATATAATATTGGCTGTGGGTTTGCTGTAGATGGCCTCTATCAATTTAAGAAATGTCCCTTCTATATCAATTTTCTTAAGTGTTCTGATCATGAAAGGATGCTGGATATTATTAAAGGCTTTTTCTGCATCAATTGAGAGAATCATATGGTCTTTGTTTTTTAATTTGTTTATGCTGATGAATTATATTTATAGATTTACATATATTGAACCAGCCTTGAGACCCTGTGATAAAACCCATTTGGTCATGGTGTATAATTTGTTTGATGTGTTGCTGGATTCTGTTTTCTAGGATCTTGTTGAATATTTTTGATCAATATTCATTAGTGATATCGGTCTATAATTTTCTTTTCTTGTTGGGTCTTTTACTGGTTTGGGGATCAAGGTGATGTTTGCTTCATAGAATATGTTGGGTAGTATTCTTTCTTTTTCTATATTTTGGAAAAGGTTAAGTAATACAGGTACTAGTTCCTCTTCAAAGGTTTGGTAGAATTCTGATGTGAAGCCATCTGGTCCTGGGCTTTTCTCTTTAAGGAGATTTTGTATAGTTGATGCTATTTCAGAACTTGATACAGGCCTGTTCACCATTTCCGCTTCATTCTGGCTAAGTCTAGGAAGATGGCATGCTTCCAAGTATTGGTCTATTTCCTTCCAATTTTTGTATTTCTGAGAATAGAGTCTCTTGTAATATTCATTAAGGATTTTTTGAATTTCTGAGGAGTCTGTTGTTATTTCATCTTTGCCATTTCTGATTAATGAAAATAGAGATTTTACTTTTTTTTTCCTGGTTAGGTTAGCCAAAGGTTTATCTATTTTATTGACCTTTTCAAAAAACCAACTTTTCGATATATTGATCTATTGTATAATCCTTTTGTTTTCAATTTTATTTAATTCTGCTCTAATTTTGGTTATTTCTTTTCTTCTGCTGGGTTTGGGATTGGAACATTCTTCCTTTTCCAGTAGCTTGAAATGTCCCATTAAGGTGTTAACTTCCTCTCTTTCCATTCTCTTGAGGAAAGCTTGCAGTGCTATAAATTTCCCTCTTAGGACTTCCTTTGTAGTGTCCCAGAGGTTCTGGTAATTCATGTCTTCATTATCATTTTGTTCCAAAAATTTGGTAATTTCCTTCTTAATCTCATTGGATATATGCATTTAGATTTCAGCACATTTAAAACATGTGATAGGTTTTTATGACTTTTTTTGAATAAATATAGATAAAAATTTAGTTTTTATTGAAGTTGGATTAAATTTATAGATTAAATTAGGGAGCACTGATGTCATTCTGAGTCTTTCTATTCAAAAACAATGTATATATTCCATTTATCCAATAGCAAAGTCTTCTAAATCCTTCAATCTTATTGTTATATCTTTATTTTATTTTATTTTCTCTATACATGTACATGTGTTTATTTGGTTTCCACTTTTTGCCTTCACAAAATTAAAGAGGCTTAAATTTAATAACAGTAACAATGTTTTAGATAAGGACTAGAAACAAAACCTTGTAAAGAACAAATGAAGGTAAATACAATCAGAAAAGAAATCAGTTGACTACTGCAATGAAATATGGAGCAATAATAATAATGCAAAAGAAGCAACATTCACATTGTTATATAAAAATATACCTATCATAGAATGCTTTGACTCTGAGGTTAAGTATGGAGTCATTGGTTAACTTTTTTGTTTTCCAAAGTCTCAAAACATAGAGAATATTACATAGTTCTTTTTCGTATTGTTTGAAAGTTGCAAATTTGTGTGTGTTTATTATTGTCAAGGGGATGATAGTATATACAGCTTTTGTTTTTGTCACTGTCCTGCTTTTATTTCTACTCTTCCACTGAGCAAACATATGTGGTCCTTTGGTGTCAATTGGTATCTCTGTAGCAATAGCCTGTTTGTTTTTAGTTCCACTTTCTGGTTGTTTAACCAGATACTTCCATATGGATAGCCTATAGGACAGTCAAACTCAAAATGTGCAAAAGTTATGTCAATAACTCTCCTGCTATACCTTTGTATCTTTTTCCAGTCCTTATCCTAATTAATGAAAACCTTAGCCCCATTTAGGAAGCTACAGGATGCAATAGAAATAAAATAAAGGGTATACAGTTAAACAGCTTGGGTTCAAATGGTCTGCAATTTGCCAGCTGTTACTGAACCTTCCATGCATAACTTTTGCTTCTGTTCAATTGGAATAATAAAAATGCTACTGCCATAGACTTGTTCGTTGGTCTTAATGATATAGCTTGTGTTAGGCTGAGTACAGCAGCTAGTAAATAGAAAGGGCTTCATAAATGTTAATTTTTCCTACTCTGCCTACTTCTTCACTCTTTTTTTTTTTTTTAAATTAACCTGATTGATTATTTATTTTACATTATGTATTTCAAAATATTAAGTGGGTATGAAAATTTTTCTTTGTATGTATACACTCCATAATGCTGAAATCAGGACTTGCAGTGTGCCTGCACCCAGGCAGTGCTCACTGTCCCCAACAGGTATGATATTATCCTTCAGTGCCCCTCCATCTACAATCCCCTATTACATTATAATATCCTTTACATATTTCTGTATTTTTGTGTCCATTTGCACCTACTTGTTAGTGAGACTATATTGTATTTGTTTTTCTATTCCTAAGATATTTCACTTAGGAGAATGGTCTCCAGTTCCATCCAAGTTTCTACAAATGCCATTTTTTTCATCTCTTTCTATGGCTGAGTAGTATGCCATGGTGTGTGCAAATATATATAGGTCATTACAAAAGTTTGAAGGTACATAAAAATCAAGAAATGTGAAATCCATGTGGATGGAAATAAATGAAGCTCCCCCTCCCCAGCAACACTGATAAGCTCAGCAAGTTGAAACTTGCCCTGGGGAATCAGAAAGGATGCTGTTGACTGTGTTTCTTGGAAGTGAAATAATGGACCAGAACACGGTCTGCCTCAAAATTTTCATAGTGACCTATATACACACACATACATACACACATATACATACAAATACATACACACACACATATACCATATTTTTAAAATACACTTATTTATTGATAGGCACTTAGGTTGATTTTGTATATATATATATATTTCTTTTTCTTGTAGAGACAGAGTTTCATTTTATCACCCACAGCAGATTGCTGTGGCATCACACAGCTCACAGCAACCTCTAACTCCTGGGCTTAGGCGACTCTCTTGCCTGAGCCTACCGAGTAGCTGGGACTACAGGTGCCCGCCATAGCACCTGGCTATTTTTTTGTTGCAGTTTGGCCGGGGCCGGGTTTGAACTCGCCACCCTTGGTATATCAGGCCGGTGCCCTGCCCACTGAGCCACAGGCATTGCCCCTGATTTTGTACTTTAAATATTTGAATTATACAGCAATAAACATCCAGGTACAAGTATCTTTTGTTTTGCAGTTTTTGGCCGGAGCTGGATTTGAACTCGCCACTTCCGGCATATGGGGCTGGCACCTTATTCCTTTGAGCCACAGGTGCCACCCCAGGTACAAGTATCTTTTTGATAAAGCGATTTCTTTTCCTTTGGGTACTTTAGCGAGTTTACTCTATTGAATGGTAGGTCTACTTTTAGCTATTTGAGGAATCTCCACACTGTTTTCCAAAGAGGTTGTGCTGATTTGCAGTCCTACCAAAAGTGTATAAGTGTACTGTTTGTTCTGTATCCATGCCAGAATCAGCTGTCTTTTGAATTTCTATTATATTATAGTAACAGCCATTCTGACAGGGGTAAGGTGGTATCTCATTGTGCAAATTAAAATTTGCATTTCTTCAACGATTAATGGTATTAAAGATTTTTTCATATGTATGTTGGCCACATGTTTATTTTCTATGAACATATTTTGTTCACATCCTTTACCCATTTTTTGATACTGTGGTTTGTTTTTTTCTGACTGATTTATTCGAGTTCTTCATAGATCTTAGAATTTAGTTCTTTGCCTAATGCATAGCTTTTGGACATTTTCTCCCATTCTGTGGGTTGCCTGTTTGCTCTGTTAATTCTTTCTTTTGCTATGCATATTCTCTTACATTTAAATAAGTCCCCATTTATTTATGTTTGTTGCTGCTATATTTGTCTTTGGGGTCTTAGGCATAAATTATTTTCCTAGGCCTTTCTCTAGAATATAGTTTCCTATGTGTCCTATGCTTTCTTCTAGAATTTTTATGCTTTCATTCCTTACATTTAAGTCTTTTATCCATCTTGAATTAATTTTTATATGTGGCCAAAGATATGAGTCAAGCTGACAGTCAAATCAAGAACTTCATATCATTTACAATAGCTACAAAGAAAACAAAATACGTAGGAATATATTTATATCAGGGAGGTGAAAGGTCTGTACAAGCAGAACTACAAAACACTGATGAAAGAAATCATAGAGGACACAGAAACAGTCCATGCTCGTGGACTGGGAGAATTAACCTTGTTAAAACGTCCATTCTGCCCAAACAGATGTACAGATTTAACACAACTACTTCAGGATCTGTCTTCAAGATCTATGTGGCCTGTTAAGGGTAATCTGGGGTTGGTTGCAGCAAAGTCAATCCCTGTGCCGATCTGGTGCTCTGGGCTCAAGAGCTCAGAGTGGCGTCAGCTGTGTCAACCCAGAAACCAAGGCCAGCAGGTCCCTTCTGAACCTACTTTCTGATGCAACTTCCCTTGTACAGTCTCCAAGCTGTTCCCCGATGAGCATGGAGGCCTGTGGTGGTTATGGAGGGAGGATAAAGGGTGGCCCTGAAGCCTAGGGTTACAGTGTTGTCCACATGGAGAATCTCTGGGGCTCGCTTCTTTATCACTTCTGCTTGTGTAGGGGTCCCCCCCAAGTACCTTACAATCTGGGCAAGTGGAATGCACCAGCCCCATCTCCTTCACTCCGAGAGTCTCCTGTTAGTTCTCTGAGGATTTGCAATAATCTGTCCAGGAGGTCCCACTCATAGGGGACATCCTCTTGCCACTTTGAGTCCTATCCTTGACAGCGGCACATGCAAGCTTCTTCTAATCCGCCAGCTTGGCCAGAAAACAGATTTTATACTTTTCTAATCAAATTTGTTCCTAGATATCTTATCACTTTTTGTCATAAAATATGAATACTATATTCTCCGGGTCAGAGTTGGCAAACTTTTTTTTGCAAAAGAGACTGGATAGTAAATATTTTAGTCTTCCCAGGACACAAATAATTCTGTCACATGTGTTTGTGTATGTGTACGAGCATGTGTTACAACTACTTTGCTATAGTTGTAACTTTGCTGGATTTGACTCTGGTCAGTCCTTGCTCTAAGTATTGTCCCTTATGTACACAGGAAAGCCATTGATTTATTTATATTAATATTATAACTAGAAGAATTACTGAATTTTTAAAATAGATTTTAGTAAGTTAGGTTGATTCTCTTGAGTTGCCTGATGTACAGTTATATTATCTAAAAAAGTGACTTTGTTCCTTTATTTCTAATTTCAATATATTATTTTTTTCATATCTAACAATGGGGGCTAGCATGTTTAAAACTCTGTAAAAATGAAAATGATGGTTTGTTCCTGATTTAAATGAGATTTTCTTCAGAGTTTCAGTATAGGTATGGTAAAGTCATATTTTAGAAAGTGATTTTTCTCTATTTTAGTAAGAATTTTTATTTTCAGAAATAAATAATAAATTTTATAAAATATGTTTCTACTGTTTACAGAGGCCCTTACATGTTTTTTCTTCTTTGGTCTATTAAAATATTAATTTAAATGGGATCAAAATGATGGATAGAATGTAACAGGTGGGCTGTGTGTCTGCGGGGTCGAGGGAGAATCATTCTGCCAACGAGCCTGGGTAAGTGTCCTTGGCCAGAACTAAAATCCTGCCTACCTCTCCCATTGGCAATTCTGGCACCATTCTCCTACAGTAGTGTTCTTTCCCCTAGCACGCATCAGATTCACCCAATGTACTTGTCAAAGCAAATTACTGGTTCTCACCCCGAGGGTTGCTGATTCAGTAGGTCCAACGGGGGAGGAGAATTTGCATTTCTAACAAGTTTCTAAATGAAACTGATACTACTGGTGCTAGGACCACAGTTTAAGAACCATTGACCTAGAGAAAGAGCTGTCTTTTTCTAACTTGCACAAAGGAGCTCTGGGGGCAAACAGCAATCTTGGTGGAATGAAGCAGAAAGAATGTGAGCATCCAGACAATGTGGACACTGTTGCCGAAGGTGGGACATAAGATGCCATACAAAGAGAATGGTGGATGATACAGCTTGGGTAGATGGACTTCAGGTTAGATGTACGAGTCTACTAACTGATAGCCTTTGACAGATCACTCTAGGAATTAAAAGTAAGTAATTGGATACTGAGAGAAAAGGCGCCAGTAGAAAGGGAGAGACTGAAATCATAAAGGGTAAATTTGAGACAGGCACTTGTAGAAAATAAAATAGGAAATGTATAAAAGTTCATAAAAAGAGGGTGGTTCACTGACTTGGCACCGGCAGCACAGTGGTTATAGCACCAGCCATATACACCGAAGTTGACCGGTTCGAACCCAGCCCAGGCCAGCTAAACAACTGCAACAAAAAATAGCTGGGCATTGTGATGGGCACCCATAGTCCCTGCTACCTGGGAGGCTGAGGCAAGAGAAGCACTTAAGCCCAAAAGTTTGATGTTGCTGTGAGCTGTGACACCACTGCACTCTTCTGAGGGTAACATAGTCAGACTCTGTCTCAAAAAATGAAAAAAAATAAATAAAAAGAGGGTTGTTCAGGAGTAGAGGCAAGCCAGAAATGCCCACAGTTGGCCAAGGTTTGCTTCGTCTATGATGTAAACTGTGCCAATGTGTTTTGGGCATAGGTGCTCTGATTTTTTTCTTGATATGGCAAAATTCAGAAACAGGAAATGCATAAGGAGTGATGTCAGGGTGGTTAGTGTTGTTTTTAGGTTCCTATATCCCCTTGCCATTGTCTATTAAATAAAGGTGCTCTGATTTTTTTCTTGATATGGCAAAATTCAGAAACAGGAAATGCATAAGGAGTGATGTCAGGGTGGTTAGTGTTGTTTTTAGGTGCCTATATCCCCTTGCCTTTGTCTATTAAATAAAGAGGAGAAAAATTCTCTGAAGAAGATATATGTACAGATATATTGCTGTAATAATGGTAAGTTGTGGTGGGGAACAAAATCTGCTCAAAAGTTTTTAGGCTGCTAAACAGAGTCTCAAATGCTTCTGCTATCAAGAGGTTACTGTCAGGTAGGTCTTCTTGTCTTCCATCCTCCGCTCTGACACAAACTGTCCTTTATTTTCCTTTGTCTTTGGAGAGTCTGTCTTTGCAACTGTCTTTGGCTGAAATATTATAAAGACCCACGACACATAGGTGGCCAAAGTGCGCATTGCAGGAAGACCTCTGAGAAGCTATGATAGGAAATTAACCTGAAAAAGATTTCAAGAAATTTGGCTTCCATGAAACCCAAAACCTTAATGATATATAAACTGGACCACACCATAGTCACAACTGGATATAGCAGTGTTCAATCTAGAGCCAAGACTTATGACTTACTCATTTGCCCATAATATGAACTAGAGAATTAGCTGGGAGCTGGGTGTGTGCACACATGTGTGTATAATCTGGGCTTTCTATTGCCTTAAGTGATTGCAATTGGAATACCAATTTGAGCACTACAAAGTGAAACATTTTCATTCACTTATTACATATAAGAATCTGATCTGGCTCCAAGATGCCACATGAGTTTTGCGTAATGATTAGTCCTTGTCATATGAACTAGTGTATTTGATTCCTGCAACAACCTGTGAAAGTGGTGTCCTTATTACTATGAAAAGAAGAGTGGTCTAAGAGACCAGTCTAAGTTCAAGTATAACTAATACTAGTTCACATTCACCAAGGACATACTGTGTACCCATCACCTTACATACATTGTCTCTACTCCCTATGAACATATTGTGAGATGGATGTAGTAATTCTGACCTGGTGGCTATTTAACTCTCGCAATGACATTTGTTAATGTCTTGAGACAAATTCTGTGGTCAAAGCTGCAGGAGAGAAGGTGGAAGAGGCTGTGCAATTGGCATCTAACAATTGGAGGCTGGGAGTGTTGCTAAACTTTCTGTTACCATGCACAGGACAGCTTCTTGAAACAAACAACTACCTCCAGCCCAAACGTTAACAGTACTGAGGAGAAACACTTCTCTACCCCATTGCACAGGTGCTGAGAAGAGGAGACTGTGGCTCAAGGAGCTAAACAGCATTCCAAGCAGGCAGCCAGCTGGAATTGGGTTGACTAGATCCACCTGGTGGACAATTTCTGCTGGTCCCAATACAATGTGCTAATGCCAAATTTCCTAGGATTTTAAGTAAAAAATACTCAACTCAACTTTTCAGATTCTGTATGTTCTGATGTTTAGCAATGAGGATATTAACGTCTGCCTTGCCCCCCTGAATAAAGTTTTTGTGACAATCAGATAAGGTCTATGTATGGAAATGTTTCACAAAGTAAGTTTCTATTTTTTAGAAATAATATTACCATGGTGCTTAAGAGCACAGACTGTGGAGTCAGGATGGCCAGAGTTCAAAACCTACGTTTGTTACTTGCTTTCCCCATGACCTTGGCCAAATTTTTTTTAACTCTCTGTGCTTCAATTTTCTCATCTATAAAATGAAGGATGAGAAGAGTATCTCTTGGTACAATGATTAAATTAGAAAGTAAATGCAATGTGCTTAAGAGAGCGCCTGGTACATTCTAAGTGTTAGCTATTATCCTTCTTATAGTAAATACGCCTATATGTAAATACTAAGTGTTTAGTATTTAGTACATACTAAGTACATACTTATTACATACTAGGTGTTAGCTAATATTATTCTTATAGTAATTATATCTACATCTAAATAAGACAAATTCTCATTTATTCCAGTTTTTCCAGAGTACTTTAGATTGAGAATCCAGCAAGATTCACAAACCTACATCCCAAACACCTGTCAATATGAGCCATTATCCTATTGTTGTCAGGGGCAAGTCTGTATCAAACCAAACCATCTAGAGCCATGCAGACAATTGAAGAGGTGCTAATTCAGAAGAAATCAAACAATTACATGTTATTTTCTTACCATCACCAGAAGACTAAAAATAAAACTGAGTGGACAAAATTGCACTTGAATTACATGATGTGGGATTGCAAAGAATATATTATAGACAAGATTTGGAGTGTATTTGTTAAGAGTTACAAAATGTTTTATCTTAGAGGAAAAACTCCCCACAGTATTAATTTTTGTAAAAAGAACCCTACAGGGTTAAATCCTAAATGTGCTTGTGTATTGACCTCCAGGCAGTTCCTGCAGATTTTCATTAGCAGTACCCTCCTCTTAGAAGCTATATGAAAAAGAACTAAATTGATCTTTTTAAAAGGTAGAAGACCAATTTAATAAAAAAATTAATTTCAAGCTATCCTTTGATACAATAAGAGTACCTACATGACTTTTAGGCCCTGGTATCCAATGGAGTACTGGCCTTTCAATGAACTAGATTTAAAGTCACTTCACTTTGGAAACGATTTTATTACTTTGATTCTGAATAGCCACAGTAGCTGTATGCTTCCCTCTAACCATTCCAGTGGAGAGTAGGAAAATTTAAGAAAATATGACCTGCAAGCATTCTCAACTGAAGTATCAAACCAAACCATCTAGAGCCATGCAGACAATTGAAGAGGTGCTAATTCAGAAGAAATAAAACAACTACACGTTCTTTTCTTACCACCACCAGAAGACTAAAAATAAAACTGATGAGCAAATAGACCTAGTCTGAACCCCTTTAGTGGTTTCATAGCAGGGGGACAGAGAGAGAGCAGCTTCCCTGCCATTGTGACTCTGGGTGTCTTCACGTGCCCCTTGCCATCCTCCTTTCCCTGCTCTGCCCTCCACCAACTGCCGCCTTTGCCCTGTGGCCTCTCTGCTAATGTGGGCAGCGGTAGGAGTAGGAGTGGGGCAGGGCAGATCAGGAAACACGAGGAGAGTGAGTTTGGGGTATTTTCCTGCCCAACTCCTTGTTGAGTTTACTGGGCCTCTCTGCTACACCCAGCTCCTGTTAGGTGAGCTCGTTCACATTGCCCCTCAGTCGAGGTAAGGCTTTCTCTCCATTCGAGCTAGGAGTGGCAATGGCTCCCCACTGTTGCTGGCCCTGGGGTGCTGCACTGTCCCTCACAGTTCCCTCACTTTACCCTCACCACTGTAAAGACGCCACTGATGAGACATTCTCCAATGATTCAGTCTGAGTGTGCTGTTTACTACCTGGCCAAACTTGACGTAGGCGCTTTTAAGCTTCCAGGAAACTGAGTTGTCTATTTAATTGTCCAAACCACATTGTGGATTATCGTCATTGCTTTAAACATGAAAATATTCATCCTGAAATTTTAATGAAGTTAGAAAGTGGCAGGGGAGCCGGGTGTCTTGACATCTCATTTTGAGTTTGGTTACCTCCCTTGGTTTCTAAGATCAAAAACATCAGCATGTTTTTCTTCCTTCTCTTTATTTCAGTGCTCAGGGTCTATTCATTATTTTTTTCTTTCGGGCTGCTTTTTCCCTTCTTTGTTATACACACTACATATGTGCATTTGAGGGACTTCCCTGTCACCATTTAAGGGCCAGCCTATGAAAATGAAAGCACAGAAAAGGCCATTTCTCACTCACTACAGGTAAATAAGACCAGTAAGGAATATAAAGTTCAATTCCTGCAAGTGACAACCACAGATAATAGATACTATCAACCAGGAACTCAAGAGTGGGTTATAAATCAAAACAACACAATATGCAATCAAATAGATGGGGAATGGGAACGATAAAGGTTCTTTTCATCTATACATTTACCCATATAAGACAGGTTTTGCTGCAATAAAAGTTAACTCCAAATCCAAGTTGTTTAACATGTTTTACTCACATTTTATAATCATCAGAGGTCAGTGTGGTTTTCTATTCCAAGTAATAACCCAGCAGTCCAGACTGATGGATGTTCCATCATCTCAACTTGAAGCAACCACATCAGAAGTACAGCAAAAGAACACTGGAGTGTGGAGTAGCATGGATGCAATGCTTAACCCTGGAAGTGACATTCACTTGCTTGCAACCCCTGTGTGCGGACTGGTCACTCAGTTCAACCTTACTGCAAAAAGTCAGGAAATTACGATACTCCCCTCTATCCAAAAGAAGAGAAGAATTATACATGGGTGAGCATGAGAAGACTCTATTATAATAAAAATCAATAATTATAAACTTGTATGCACCCAACAACATGCCTTTTTGTAAGTAAGAGCTACCAGATTTGAAAGAAAAATTGTCAAATCTACTATTATAGACAGAGGTTTTTAATGTATTGCTAAGTAATTGATAGATTAAGTACGTGAAATTTAGTAAAGATTAAATATTTAAAAAATATATTAAAATATTTGAATGATTTGATGCATAATTAGATCTAATGAATCCCATGCTTAACCATTAGATGTATAGAATCCAGTGCCCAACAATTAGAAAATATTCTTTGCTAGTACACCAACATTCACAGATTCAAACTGACAGGAAATCTTCAGCTAGAAGATTTAAAATAAAATTTTATACCTGGTAATAATTATCTTTCAAAAAGAAAGTTGAGGGCGGCACCTGTGGCTCAAAGGAGTAGGGCGATGGCCCCATTTGTCAGAGGTGGCAGGTTCAAAGCCAGCCCTGGCCAAAAACTCAAAAAAAAAAAAAAAAAAAAAAAAAGAAAGTTGAAATAAGACTTTTCAAATATACAAAATTAAAAAATTTTTCTTACTAGCAGATCTGTTCTACAGAAATATTAAAGGATATCTTTTCTACTGAGAGAAAGTGGTACTTGATGAAAATATGGATCTATAGTCTCGGTGCCTGTGGCTCAATGGGCTAAGGCGCCAGCCACGTACACCTGAGCTGGCGGGTTCAAATCCAGCCCGGGCCCGCCAAACAACAATGACAGCTGCAACCAAAAAAAAAAAAAAAAAAAAAAAAAAAAATGGCCGGGCATTGTGGTGGGTGCCTGTAGTCCCAGCTACTTAGGAGTCGGAGGCAGGAGACTCGCTTGAGCCCAGGAATTGGAGGTTGCTGTGAGCTGTGATACCACAGCACTCTATCCAGGGTGACAGCTTAAGGCTCTGTCTCAAAAAAATAAAAAAAAAAAAAAGAAAATATGGATCTATAAAAGGGAATGAATACCAGTGGAAATGGCAAAGACATTGGTAACTATATAAATTTTTCTAATTATTTAAAAATGATAATTTAAACAAAGACAATAACAATGTAATATGGAGCTTATAGCACAAGGGTGGTGGGTAGAAGAGATGGGAGGCATAAAGTGCTGGAGGCTGATGATATGCTCATTGTCTGGATTATAGTGACAAGAAAGGATCTCCATGAATCAAAGCTTAGTACACCATGCACTTTAAATATTACAGTATAAACTAAGCTGTTTTATAAAATCTCAATTTCTACTCCTTTTTTTTTTTTTTCTGCTGGCTTCAGAAAGTCTGTCAGCCAAGTTTATTTTTTCCAGGTATAATATTGGTTTCCTGGAGAAAGCAAATGGCCTCCTTAAATGGTCTATCATCACAGATGTTTGAGGCTCTCCCAACAGAAAGTCCTGATTCCCAACAAATTAATGCACAGTGAAATTCATGCACCACTTCTACAAACACTTCCTTGAGTACTTGGGACTTCCAATCACCTATTTAGGATATCATTCTTTTTAAAAAAAAAAAAACTTGACAGGAGTTGGATTTGTCACCCAAGAGCATGATGTTCTGGCCCCATCAGATAGTCCATCTTCCATGGCAAAATTTGAAGGAATAGATGTTGAAGGTCTCCTTGCAATGGATGGTGGGGTGGCAACCTGTAATGAACCTGACTCGGAAGCAATTTTCCAGGTGATAATTCACTGAATATTGATATTGACTGTGTTTACATTGGCTCATCAGTTATAACAAATGTACCACGCCACTACAAGATGTTACCAATAGGAGAAGCAGGAGGAGAGGTGAAAAGAGCACTGTGGGCTTTCTCTTGAATTCTCCATTTAATTTTTCTGAAAACCTAAAAGTACTAAAAAGTATATAAAGTCTACTCCTTTCTTATATGCTATATCCTAGAAGTTCACTTCAAATATAATGACAGAGGCAGGAGTGAGCAGACTATGGTCTATGAGCCAGCCACCTGCTTTTTGTGAAGAAGCTTTGTTGGAACACCGCCATGCCCATTCATTTACGTATTGTGTGTGGTTGTTTTCATGCTGTAATGGTACAACCGAGAAGTTGTGACATAGACCACACGGACTGCAAACCTAAAATGTTTGCCATCTGATCCTTTAAGAAACAAGTCTGATGACCCAAGATATAGATGAGTCAAAGATAAAAAGAGAAAAAGATACAACGAATAGACACTAATTTTAAAAAAGCAGAATAATATGTTGGCTGCTTGCTTTTCCATTCTTGTGATGCTTTACTTAGGAGGATGTTCTCAAATTCCTCCAGGTAAATACAAAAGATGTAAAGTTTATTTATTTCTTTATGGCTGAATAGTATTCCACGGTATACATATATTGTAGTTTATTTAACCATCTGTAAGTTGATGGGTGCTAGGATTGTTTCCATGAGAAACAACCTCATGGTGATTAGAGAACTAGTAGATAAACAAGTTCATGCCCACACAGGAACCAAAAAGCAATTAAGACTCGGCGCCTGTGGCTCAATGGGCTAAGGCGCCAGCCATGTACACCTGAGCTGGCGGGTTCAAATCCAGCCCAGGCCCGACAAATAACAATGACGGCTGCAACCAAAAAATGGCCGGGCTTTGTGGCGGGTGCCTGTAGTCCCAGCTACTTGGGAGGCAGAGGCAAGAGACTAGCTTGAGCCTAGGAATTGGAGGTTGCTGTGAGCTGTGATGCCACAGCACTCTATCCAGGGTGACAGCTTGAGGCTCTGTCTCAAAAAAAAAAAAAGCAACTAAATTCAAGTTGAGGGAAGGGGAGGAAGGAGAAGGAGGGGAATAGGTGTGCTCTCAACTAACAGGCACAATGTAGGGGTATATGCCACACCTCCTGGGCAATGGGCTCAACTGTAACTTGGACTTTACCTAACGAACACAAACAATGTAACCTAATTGATTGTACCCATACATTAATCTGAAAAAAAAAAAAAAACCCAGGAGAAGCTGTATTAATATTAGGCAAAGTAGACTTTAGAGTTAAAACATTATGAGGAATAAAAACATAAGTTACAGAATGATAAAAGACTCAAATCACTGAGACTTATCAATCCTCCATCGTTATGCACTGAACAACAATCTTCCAAAGTACATGAAGCAGAAACTGACAAAATTAGAAGAAAACAGACAAATCTAAAAGTACAATTGGATGTTTCAATACTCCTCTCTCAGTAATTGATAGAACTGGTAGACATAAAATGAAACACTTCTTTAAAATATTTGACAGATCATTCCAAGAAGTTTTGGTATATATAGGTTTCTTTTAATATTATGTTCTCCATAATTGGAACATATGAACATTAAACATACGTTGTACACAGTCTGATTTATTTTTAACTTCTTATTTTATTATAAGCCATCATAAATTCTTTTTTTATATTATGCAATATCAGACTGAATTTTCTGACTGTATAAGTAAAGCAATTATACAGTGGTAGCTAGGCTTTCTGAGAACAGTAATTATCAAAGTAACATATTTTGAGAATTACACAATGAAGAACAACAAAAAATTGACTTGGGTTGAGGTTTTATTTTATATGTTTGGGGGTTTTTTTTTGTTTGTTTGTTTTAGGTGTATGCCACTATTTCAGTTAAGATCTTGTTTAAATCTCCATTTCTGGCAGTGTAGAGTAGATAATCAGAAAAGCTTCCAGCAGAAAAACATCAAGAAATGCCGAGGAAATGAAATTTTAAAGTGCATAGTTAAGCTTATAATAAGGAAAATCTCCTAGGAAGATGAAAATTCAACAGCCACACTTGGAGTGGGATTGGAGTTAGGATAGGTCTGTAGGCTTCAGATGCATGAAATTTGATAACCATGCAGAAGCAAAAGATAAACCCTGTAACCTTTACGAAAAAACATGCTGACACTGAGTCTTGAAATTTTGTATTCTGATGGAAATGGTAGGCTAGAAATGATTCAGCCACCAGCATGAAAAGATAAAGGAGCTTTGATGTTTCTACCTGAGTTTAGGTGGGGGAGGATTGTTTCTAAAATGAGTAACCGTATAGATTTGAGATTTGACTTTCCACTACCTGTATTTTCAAGAAAACACTCAAGTGGATATTAATTTTTAAAAAGTTTCAGATTGGTGATAATATGGCACTTGATGGCAGCAAGTACCTAATCTACATCTTCGGACACATCCTAAATCTATGCCTCTCAAGATGTCAACAAATGGATCTGCTGAAAGTGTGTTCACAATCCCAGGTTATAAAACTCAGATGAAAAACTGTGGGAAGATAAAGTCAACAGACAGTCAGTCTCTCAAAAATCTCAGAAAAAGCTCGCAAAGACTATTTTTAACTGGGAAAAATATTGTCATAGTTTATAGTTAATCTAATTTAAACAGATGTTTTAAGCTATGGTCTTCTGCTTCATGAAAGTCACTGCTATTTGTCACAAAATAACAAAGTTTTGAATTTATCAAAGAAAATGTATGGACTACATAACTACATATTTCCATAGTTGGGGCGCATGCAATGATTTCACATGTAGATTTCTGTTTTATCGTATTATTGGTAAACTCTATTCTCTTTTCTGTTTGTCTTGCTCTTGAGGTACAGTAGATATACCAACAATGTAACATCTAAGTTAAAAGCACAACTTTATAAATTTAGAGGTCAGTATTAATTTATCCTAAAGCAGGACTTAGAAATTAATTACTGGTTTCCTTGTTTGATATTAGACTCTAGTGACTTTTAGCACATGAAATACACATTTGTGTGTGCATGTGATTTTTTTAAAATGCCCATTTACAGAGTAGATTGAATAAAAAAAACAGTGCCTGAAAACGAAATAAAATTCAGCAAAAATTTTGATCTGATTTTAATTTTATTTGTTAATCAAAATATGAGATTTTTACCTTTTTAACAGCCATTTTCTTTTGAAAGCTCAGTTTTTAAGCTTTTGTTTTGCTGACTTCATTTATAGAGTTAATAGAATGATTGGTGCACCTTGGTGCTGACCTTGCTTATTTTACATTAAATGCTTAATATCCCCTGCACGTTAAGTGGACTTAGGACTGTTTTATAACTTATTTCTTTTTACCAGCGATGCTCTACATATGAATGGTACACAGTCTACCACTCTGACAATTAATGAAGTCAGGAGTTTTAAGGCTTCATGCATTATTAGCTGTGGACGCAAAGGATCTTGGCAGAGAATCAGAGAAACACAAAGATGGGTTTTGTCTAGGCATATTTCTGTAAACTACATGGATACAGGAAAAGGAATCTAACTAATCCACCATGATTCTCCTATTCCACTCAAAACAGTGATTTGGAATGACCTACTATGAAAGAAAGAAAGAAAGAAAGAAAGAAAGAAAGAAAGAAAGAAAGAAAGAAAGAAAGAAAGAAAGAAAGAAAGAAA